>VYZQ01014567.1:0-18321 GCA_013400655.1 Mystacornis crossleyi | reverse complement strand
TCTCCCAATCACATCATGGTCTGTAATCACAGTGCAAAAAGCCGAGGACTGCACAGGCACTTAGAGGGAATTGCTGCCTCTGTTTCCAGATCCGGGAAGCACATCAGCAGTGGTCAGTGAGAAGCAAAAGGTTATTTTAGATGCTGCACACACAGCACCTGATCCTTCCTCCCTAGGGCTGTCAATCAGACATCTTCCCTAGCAATCAGTTCATGGAAAGAACAAAATGTAACCTCATTATAGTTTTTAGCACTGTTCTGTCAGACACGGGATTAAAACCAAGAAGGCATCTTCATTCAAAGGTGAAGATGATTCTGACAACTTTTTGATGTGTACTTTGAGAAGAAATTTCCCCAAATCGTTTTTAGTCTCAAAAAAAGGTTTTCTGTGAAGGTTTGGACTACAGTAATAGCTGGCTCCATTGAAGTTATCCAAAGAGATATATATGGAGAAAGGGGACCTACGGAAAACAATACTTAATAACTCTTAGGACTATCTTTAGAACTATATTTTTTAATTTGTCTCTGGAGTCACCATCGCTGTTGACTTTGGGACTGAAGGCTGGTTCCACTCTAAAAAGACAGAATGCTTCCATATATAACTGTGAGTAGACAGGCATCTAAACATTCTAAATGGGAACACAACTGGAATCTTAGCAGTGCAGAGACCATTACTGATTCCTGATTTAAAAGCAGGTAGATTTTGGGTTCTGCTGAGATGTCCTTTCGTACTTTGGAAATAGTTTTTGCATTTTATTTTGCTATTACTTTCAGTATTTATGTTTAACATTTTGAATCCACATTTCCAGTGAACTTATAGTTCTGCATCGCTGCTTCTTGTCTGGGGAACGAGAATGCTCTGTCTTGTTTTTAGCAGGCATTTTCTGAGAAAAACGGCAGCAGCCTATGGTTGCAGAAGTGACTAATGTGCCAACCTGCCAAAGAGACTTCTATACAATTACAACCTTACAAACACTGTACATGCTACATTTTCTCATGGTTTTGCCACACTGGGGAAAGACACAGGTGCTTATATTCAGAGTAATTCACTCTTATCTACAGAAAACGCAGAACTAGCAAACAAGAATAATTTGTACATTTAGCTCTAGCTGACAAGGCTTTTAAATAATAAACTATGTCATAGTGAGTTAGAAGAATCATTTACCTTGTGCAAAAGTTTGCACTGCTCTTGGTGCTGAGCGTGCAAACTGCGCCACTGGAACCTCAGCCTCCCGTTTAACCACTGAAGGTATCGAACATCCACTCTGCCTTCCAGCCCACCTTCAGGTCCTGCTTCAGTTGTACCCTCCCGCCTGTTAGGCGGATCATCTTCACACTGAAAGCACAAAAGAATACCAAACTGGTTTTAATTAAAATTTAATTTAAATTTTTCAACATTTTCAAGTCATTCAGTAGTGAACATACAAGATGTATATAGGCCAAAGAGGAAGAAAATTGCCCTAAAATGAAGTCAATTCCAGCAGTACAGAGAAATTAGAACACAGGACTGGGAACAGCCTAAACAAGTAGAGAAGTGTGGAATAAATATCAGCTCCTTAGCTGTGACGTGGTGAGCTGTCTCCTCTCCCATCTTTCATTTTCCATACCCAGGAAGACACAGTGTTCCTGAGACAGCAAGCATGTTCTTTACCCAGATGGGAAGAGTCGTATTTTGACTAGATTCTAATATGTCAAAGAACATAAAAAACAGATTTAGCTCCAGCAGTGTCTTCCTGAGACCCTATTTTGTAAATCAATAACTTATATAGGGACAAAATTGTGGGCCTGTGCTTACCCAGCTATTTTCTTTTCTCCATCCAGCATTTCCTGGCTGGCAGGATAGAGGAAAAGAAAAAATCATGCAGCTGGCAATGGCCAGGACTCCACAGAGGCACTTCCAGCTACAGTTGTAGCATCTATCTTGCTTGTTTTGCCTTTTCCTAGAGCAATTTGGAAGGAAGAAGAGAGAAGCAAAGAGTTCCCATTTGCTCATCTTGTCCCACTTTCCTTCTGCTGCAAATAAAAAACCAACAACAACCAACACCTTCATCTTCTGCATGAAATTTCTGCAGCACATTTCTGTCGTATCTATTTCCCGAGGAACATTGGGAATTCCACCTCCCCCAGCCCCTTGCACAAAGAGATCATTCACATGTACAAACAGATCTCTTAGTTTTCAGCTAAGATGCCTGCAGATTGCAAATTAAGAGAGGAAGAAGACATGGGTAGTTTTACTTCTGATGCCAGTAACACCATTTAAAGTAAAGCTTTCCATTTCATGAAGTCTATAGAAATTACATACAATAAACACAACGCATCATTCCAAACGTTTTTACTACAACATGTCATAAGAAGTAGAAGTGACACAGAACTGCAAAGACCTGGTTATTCAGCATGGATGTTGGCCATTCTGAATGGAAGTGTCTCCCAGTTCTTAGACTCTCAAGACACTTCTTTAAAGTGGAAACTTAAAAAGCCTACTTGAAACATGATTGTTTTCAAGAAAACACTTAGGCAGATATTTGGACCCATAGACCTTGATGGTATTTAAACATATGTGCTTCTCTGCTTCACAGATTTCCATGTTCAATAAAATCTTAAAAAGATCCATTTGGCAGGCAAAGCTTGAATGTAGTTCCAATTTGGATCCTGAACTAACAGTGCAAACTGTAAAATGAAGAGATTAAATCTTGCCTTAAATGCAGATTTCAACAGAAGTGTGTCTACAACCATGATCAAATAACCCCCTAACACTTGTTTTAACCTAAATATCTCCAGCTGACAGGGCCTCTATTACAATGAGTGTTCCTATTATTTATAAGCACAAAAATGCTGTTCTGGTCACATACCAAAATGTATCAATATTACAGGTTTGTTCCCTTTGCTCTGTGGCTCAGATAAACACATGCTATAAATCACAGAGGTGCAGGGCTGGTAAAGGGCTTCTCCTTTTAAAGGCACAGATTCATCTTTAACAAAAATAAAAAGAAAAAGAAAAAAAAGAGTTTGTGCCAAATACAATGTCCCTCTTTTTCCTCTGCTCCTTCGTCCTCAGGCTCCTAAACCAAGGCACTGTGTCCTAGGACACTGCAGTCCGAGCTAAGCACCTCCACAGTTCAGACTGCCGTGCCCCAAACAGGATGGTGTCTGGACCAGGAAACCATACAGATACAATTACCAAGCTGTCCATTAGCATGATAAGCCAAGCAGTTGGATATTAGTCACTACAGCAGAGAAAACCCATGTGTAAAGAACATTAAAACACCTCACATACGCAGCTAGAAAGCCACAAGGCCGGAGACAGACTTGGGAATCCCAGATTAAAATCTGCATTGTCCATAATTTACAGTTCTACTCCAACTTCCCTGGTTAGAGGTTTCAGAACAGCACAAATACTGCTCTCCTGGGGATTTATTTCGGGAAGGAATGGCATTAGACTCGATTGCTTTGGCAGTACAGTGACAAACACCATGCAGAGCTAATTTTATTGTAGCAACCTGCCTTATTAATATTAAAATAAGGAAGCCAGCCAATGCATTTTTAACAGGACCTCTCCATTATTTATTTCACAAACTGCACAAAAAATTTACTTTTGCTATGAAATACTTAGCCTGGCATAAAGTAAACAAGGTAAAAAAAAAAGTCTTGCATATTATACTGTGACCTCAATTTCCAGTCCCATCTTTACAATCTAAGACTATTTACTGCTCTCCCAGTAGGTAAAAAATAACTAAAATACCAGCCCAAGCTACAGGCTTTGCTTCAAATATCACTGTGAATTTATCTAATCCATGCAGCAATCCAGGTACACACCTACATTCATTCTGAGATACAGAAGTGCATATTTTTTAGCCCAGTTCATAAAGAGAGCAGCCAAGGCAACTACCCAGAGACCTCAACGGCCTTCCCACACTTGGAATGCTCCATGCCAGTTCTGGAAGAGATCATTCCATAGCCACTTACCAGAGGAGCATTTTGCTTGCAAACTGTTTGCTGCACTTAATGTTTCTCTTGGATTCTGTTTCAGAGAAGGGATGTGCTTGGATCACATGGAATGTGATCTACAAGCTACAGGGATGGTGGCACAGCCTTGCAGCACAAAAGCCACATGGACAAGTACCAATGCCCTCATCACCATCTGGAGTTTTTTTCCCGTTACTGGTGATACCTGAGCTGGTCTTGCCAAACTGGGTGGTGTGGACCTGCCAGAGCAACCCCAATCAGTGTAGCTGAAGAAGATTAATTAAGTAGAACATAGAATGAAGCCACTCAATTCCACTCCCACCGTAACTCACCCCAAAGGAGCTTTCTATCCCAAAAGCTCCAAGTACTGCTGTTAGAACTTTTCGGTATCCACTTACTGGCAAGACTAAGAAAAGCAAGCACAAGCCTGATGGAAGTGACAAGCATATATTCACACGAGCTCTCTCCAAGCCAATTTCTGAACTATCACCCTGCCCACACTTCAGCAGAACCAGCTCTCCTGTGGTAAAAAGATCCAAGAAAAATAAACAGCTAAGTCCCATAACAAATACACACTCCAGGACACCACCAGCACAATCCCAACTAAGGTAGCTCACAAACTACAAAACCTACCCCAGGCTCATAAATACACCTCTGGCTTAGTCAGACCTAAACATGATTAGTCCCAAAAGCATATATTTAACAATTTTTGCAAGGCAGCCTAGAATTCAGTCTTTAACACACAAGTTTTGCCTTAAACATTCCATCCCATGCTATTTCAAGTCAAATTATAAAAACAGGTGCCAGATCATTCCTAAAAAGTGTGAATGGACTTGTGGTTAGACAATGCAGCAAACAATAAAAAAACCCCCAGCACTGCCAAAGAAGTCCTCCTGGCAGAATTGTTCTGAGCAGGCAAATCAGAGTAATGAAATACAGTGAACAGAAAAAAGCCATCAGATATGAAAGTAGTCAGAGGAAAAGAATAAGGGATAGGAGAAAGGAGGGTGTGAAAAAAGACATGGTGCAATATCAATTTTCAGTCACATTCCATACATCTGAGGAAACAACTTGCTTGCAAACGTGCTCAGAGAGCAATTAAAGATTAAGAAGTTTCAACTTCAACAGCAGAAATGAAGCTGTTCTTTTTGGTTTGAAATACAAAGCAATCCCATGTTATCAGAAATCAGAGTGCAGATGTACCAACAGTGGATGGAGATAAATTAAACAAGTACTTCATCATTTAAATACTTTATCAAAGAACAACGTAGGCATCAGTGTGTTTGCAGACATGTGAGAAGGGAGCATTTTTTCCACCACTTGCTCTATTTGAGGATTTTAGTGACTTGGTACGGACTTAATCGTGCTCTGTTCATACACCTTGAATTACACAAACTCCAAAAATTGATTTAATGCAAAATTCCTCACAGATCTGGCGATACGCCATAAGCAGGACTGCAGAGGAAACCCTCTGCTGTGCAACTTCATCTAGACTTTCTATACTATTCCTACTGATATAGGAATCTTTAAGGCTTATAAATTCTTACCTTAATGAATTTGCTGCGTCCTGTACAGGCAATGGAAAAGAAAAGGCTGTGCCACCTGCACTGCTGTAAAACAAGGCAATGGCAGAGCTGGCTCCCCCAGAGATGCTCTTTTCTGACTATGAGCTGCCACCTGTCGGTCCAGGACAGACCCCAGCCACCTCCAGCACATCCCCAGCAAGCTGTGGCTTTACCCAGACACCTTCCAATTCCCTCCAAGCACCAGATCTCTGCTTCCACATCTGGACAACCAGCAAACAATTTGCTGCTCACGCTACCCATGGAGAAACAAGTCTGCTGGAACATGGATAAGATGTTTAACCCACAGATAGATGCACTAGGCCAACTCCCTGACACTAATCCTTGAGCAGAGCAACACAAAGCAACTGCAGCTGAAACCTCCAACGCACATTCCCAGCCCATTCCTCACCTGCACTGGAGTTACTCCGGGTGTAGACAGAAAATGTTTACTCACTTACCACTCAGACCTGAACTACACTGAGCACACAGCCTGGTATCACCAAGGTGGGTAGGAGCACATTTAGATCCTCACTGCAGGGCTCAGGAAAGGCAAAGCCATCACATAAATCAAGCCAATAAAGTGCTTCTGCAGCTTTTACTGAGCGCTCGTTCCGAACCGCTCATAATTCAGACAATGGTTCTGATGCGACATAACATATGTTAACTTCTGTAATTACACATCTTTAAACAGAACATAATTTTTTTCTTAAAATTAAACACCATAGCCAGAAATAACAGTATCAGACATGCTTTCTTAATTAATACAGCCATGTATCTATCTGCAGGAGGGGAAAACGTGAAAAGGAACAATCCAAACAGATGAATGTGAAAGGGACAGCACTATTTTCATTAATAGCACCATAAACAACACTAATTGGATTTCCTCCTAGACAAGGCAGGATCCAGATTAGATTTATGCAGGGAAAGATAGATGGTGTAAAAACCCACTCCCACATGGTGCACAGACCAATTAAATCTCCAGATATTTGCATGGAAGAGTAAGTTTTCCACAAACATATGTGCTCACAACATCGAAGTTACACTATCGCATTCAGCCATTAAAATAAAAAAAAGTGAAGTCCTTTAGTCCTTTAGCATTTCCGCAAGGCCTTTTAGCTTTTAAGTTTCAATGCCTTTTGTAAAAATTACTACTCACAACAGCACTCCCAAGAGCTTATTCTTGGCAAAGAGTGTAAAAGAGAAGGTGCTGAGGGAAGACAGAAAATGTGAACACAGCTCTTACCCATGCCTGCCTTGTTCAAACAAGCCTATCTGGCAGTAGCCACAGGCCTGAGGCACTAGAGCAAGTCAGTCCTTTATCCCATCCCTCCTCACTCATTTGGGAGGTTATTTAAGAGCTCTGCAATACAGCAAAAGCACTGTGCCTTTAAGAGCTCGGCAGCGCTGCCTAATCTTTGGAGCTGCAAGGCTTTAAAAGAACATTAAAATCCCAATGCTCACTGCATTACATATTCAGACAAAACATGGAAACTAAATATACTAAGACCAACGCATGACAGGGTAGACCTTAACTGGGAGAGCACAGCGTTCTGCAGGGCTCATGAAATGCAATGCACAGATAGTGCCTTGCACTGCCTTTCCTCTGCCTGCAGCTGCAGCTCTCCTTGCCCACGGCCATTTGTTCCACTGTGGCAGGAGGGGCAGCCCTGGATAAAGATGCAGCTCCCTACAGCAACAGCACACCCGCAGCTAGAGGAAAACAGGAGAAACAGCACCTGCCCTCCAGGAGGAGGCAGAGCTCTGCCGTGGGTAGCAGCCTGCCATGCCCCTCTTCACACACAAAACACCCTCCTGAGGGAAAAGTGCCTTATTTCAAAGGATCCTCCCATGTGAGTTAAACCCAGGTCGCTTACAGTAGGACACCAAAAGCAGAGGATGTTCACATTTAAATCAAAAGGCTGCAAAGATAATTAGGACATGCCACAGATGCTGGCTGCTCCCCGTCACTGGAGGGCAGGAGAGGCACTGAAACATCTTAAAATCCCTCTGTTTCCCCAGCTGCCAAGGAAGGAGCTCCCTATGCTGGATTTCAGCAGAGTACCAGAATGACCATGGTAAACCTCCCTACTAGCATGCCAGTCCCTCCTCATCTTCTCCTCACACAGCTCAAGTGACTCCAGTGCCTGTTGCTGAACGCCATCCACAACACATCAGCTGTAATGTCAGGTTCAAGAAATTTTGCAATTCAGACATTACCAGAGACACAGCAGATTCAATAAATTATAAGCCTTTCTGATCAGTTCAGACTTGTCTTTTAGAGTGTTTTACTTTGACATGCTGTCTGGGGGGGGGAAAAAAAACACTTCTTAATTGTGCATTCACTGTGTCAAGCAAAGACAAATGTTGGTAACTACACATCCTCCAGTGCAGTGCAGGAAGAAGGTACCATGACAAGTTCAAAGTATGCTAAAACAGACTTGTCAGCCACACTGAGGTGAGGAAAATTCTGCAGGAGAAACTTCAGGGATCCTGCACCCTCTATTCGGGTTTCACAGATGGCTTTTAAAAAAAGAGCGTTCCTTAGCAGCTACTGAATCCAGCAACAATAATAGCAGGAAAACGGCAAAACCATAAATGGTGAGAGTTACTAGGAAGACAGGAGGACAAAGAGAATAGACGTGTAAGCTCAGGGAATAAGGGAGGAAAATCAAAAAATGAAAGCTGACAGACTAATGTAGCCCATAAAGATCTGGAAAGTAATTACGCTTCTGAGTCAGAATCAATAAGGTTAATAAAATTCCCTCCTCTATCCTCACTGGAATAGACGAATATGTAGAAAAAAATGCAGAAAACTTTTCACTGAAACTAGTGCCAAAGGTTTCCTGGTTTTCTGCTGGGGGGAACATTGAGCTTGGCTGCTACTTTAACACTTTCCTCTAATAACATGGTTTATGGAACAGCAGTGACTGTCAAGTTTTCTGTAAAAGAAAGGCAATTCAACAACAAGATTAGACCAAGCATAAGGCTTACACTATACTGGAAACTGCCAGTGAGCCAAACGAGACCATGACAAACAAAAGATTAATCAAATTGCAAACCTAAGAGTCAGAAGGCATGTTTATCCTCATTTTTGCTCACCAGAACTAATTAAACTGAGTTCGCTTTGGCAGGCTAGAGACACACACATGAATTCCAAGTACAAAACACATAATAGCTCTATTTGATTATTATAAATTCAAAAAAGGGGAGGGGCACCCCATTTCACTCAGAGGGCCAGAAGCAGACAGAGGGAATTAGTGGAAACAAGAACCAGTGTTTGTACAACATCTCCTGATGATCATGAGGGATATAACATCACTACACCCATTCAAAAAGCTCAACAGCCTCCACACATAATGAAATTACAGGGCACACAGATTAATTTCAGCTGTAGAAATAAAACCAGTATAGGCAGTATTCCTCCCTGGAAACAGAAAGAATATGTGCTCACACAGTACTGCTATTATCTGCCCAAACCATCACATATTTGGAGATGGGATGGTACCACTAAAATTTAAAAAGCAAGGTGAATATAAATTAGTCAAATACTGGATGTGCTAAAAAGGCAAGTTTATATCAATTATCTGCTTCTCAGAGAGAACGAGAACTCTCCAGGTGTGCATGCAAGTTCAGTGAAGGAGAGGGTTTCACCTACAGGTTTTCAGCTGTGTCTTGTTCACTAGGATTTGTCATGTATGAATAGGCATCAGTGAACGGCACTTGAGAATACTCTGCCCATACACGATCACCAAAGCAACAGAAGATGTTGAGGCAGACATCACAACAGTGCATATCTGAGATGGAAATCCATGAGGGGTGTCAAAAGCCTTTGAGAACCATGTCCATCAATTACTGGCCCAGTGCTTTAAAGCAATTAACAGGCAAGAATTCCCAAGCAGACACTTTGGTAAATCAGTGCAAGCCTCCAATTTAGATTGTACTTAAGTCTTTATAGATTTAACAGAGTTAGTGATTACTTCTTCTAAAGAGTTGGCCCATGCAAGGTTTGAACTTTCACACCAACCTGCTGACAGAGGAGAAAAATAAATTCAGAGAACGAACTTGAACTACTTCTAGAGTTTACCATGGATCATGGATCCCCTCGTACTGATGCCTTGAGTGGCTACCTAGAAACAGAGACTAGGCAGGAGTAAGGGAATAAAGGTAGGTATTTATTTGAAAGGCCTTCAAAGGTACACCCTGGGGAGCCAAAGGCTACATCCAAGATGGACCCCAAGATGGACAACAAGTCACGAGTTCTTCACANACAAGTCATGAGTTCTTCCCACTTCCATAGGTTTGGTTCATTTGCATATGAGCATAAATTCACCAATTAAAACTTTAGCTAATGATGTAATTTCTTCAATTTCTCCACCTCTCTAGAGGCCCAGTTTACACCTTTGGGCCTAGGACAATCTGAATGTCCTTGAATAACAAGCTCAGAGAGGCTTTGTTATGGCTATCTGGCATAACTTCAGAGTTACACACTAAAGCAGTACAGGATTTGGAAAAATATAGAAGTTAAAACCTAAGGCATCACTCCTCCTCCTGCTCCTCCTGCCTGCACAGCAACAGAGTTTGCTCCTTTAACTGTTTCCCCTGCCAATTTACAAACTTCACATACTAGAAGGATCCCTCAGTCCTGCTCGCCAGGGCAACCTGCCACAGGCACCAGGATCCTGCTCAGGAGAGACTGGAGCACTGCCCTTCCAAAAAATAGAAGCTGGAGGCCATGAGAAGAGGTGCCCTGAAGGAATCTCTTACCTAACACACAAAAGCAGTCAACCCATAGAACCACCCCAAGCCAGTACCCCCTAGCCTGTCCTTACCAACACCCACCTCACAGTGAGTTTTGATTACATTAGCTACACTAAGCACCACCTCTTACCACCTTTCATCAGCTTTGAGTTTATAATTTCCGGAATCACTTAACTTTTGGCTCTGAAGATCTAAGTGCATGTAGAAGTAAGCTTGTGGAAGCTTTTCCCAGCTCAGGATCTAAAGATTAAGAATTCCATCCAGAGCTTGAGCTCCTTGTCCATCATGCATCACGAATACCCTTGTACCTCTAAAATCTTTTAGAGCTGATGGAAGTGTTCAATTTGAAGGGAAATAAAACTGTGTTGCTAAGGAACAGCAAAGGAAAAAAAGGCCAGAGTGTGGTAACCTGAAATTAAATTAATTAATTTAATTGGCCCTTGATATGTTGGGTATTTGGCACATTACCAGCAATTTAGCAGACACTGGGGTTTGTTTCAAACTTGGGCTGAAAGAATAGTCAGAACATGATTGTACACTTAATTTAGGGATTAGCTCCATTCTCACTTTTCACACAACAGGTCCTGTTCATTTCTGTGGATTTCAGACAAAATTTTAAAAGCAAACCACATGAATATCAGTCTGAACTACAGCTATGCCTATGGTTATTGAGACTCCTTTTCTTTTAAATGAAGACAAAGGGTGAGGATTGTCTCCAAATTTATTCTCACAGGTAGACCCACAGATGTGCTTTTCCAGCAAGTACTGGCTTTCATGCTTTGCTCATTTTGGCAGAGATCTCAGTAACGCACAGAACCAAATACTATTTCATGGATTTTTGTTTTGCAACATTTTCACTTCAGGAAGGTATTTTCAATTGTTTGTAATCATTAAAGATTCCATACAGTAGAAGATTTTTCAAGTTCTCAACCAAGAATTTCATTTCAGTTGTTTTAAATTTTTAAATTTAAAATTAAAATTTAAATTGTTTCCTTTTCTTTCTTCTATTTTTTGAGACAGATCTTTCTCGAGTGAAGGTTTTTCCCTCTTCTTTTACCTTTTTCCTTCACTTTACTTAAATAGAAGAGAGCTAAGACTGCAGGGACTACATGTCCGGTGTGTTAATTTACAAGATGTCAGGTAGCAAAGTGACAACCTCACCCTCCCGCTCTCCTACTAAGATTTTGGGGCTCCATTGCTGAACACTGTCTGGCTGATGAGCAGGCTTTGCCCCATGGTTCTCTCACAAAATAACAGCCAGCAAATAACAATATCTAACCACAACACACTGTGACAGTTTTATGAAACAAACAACAGGCTTTCATGAGTGGTTAACAAGGAGCTGATTTACTGACCAAAATGAGGTGTGTGACCCACCTATCTCCTCCTCACCCAACACTGCCTCCTTGCCTCCTTGCCAGTGCATTCCTAGATCCTCATCTGGTTGGCTCTTAAAGGTTGAATTTATTGGTTTTGCAATGTCTAGTTGATCAAATAAAAGATAAGACCTCTCCCTCACATTTCCATTTGTTTTAACTTTCTTGTGATGGAGAATCACAAAACCCACTAGTTATGCTGTAACTCCATTCCTTTTTTTTTTTCTTGTAAGTAACTATTCTTATTGGAGCATGAAAACTGCTGGATCAACATCATACAAGAAATGTTTCCATTAATGCAATGAGCTTTACATACACAAGCTAACTCCAGCTTCCAGTCTATACAATTTTTGTCTGGTCTATTGAAAAAAAAAAAAATTCAGACTCTTAAGCCTTTCCCAACACTGTTTTGGACAGTTATTGAATAAAAACATTTAATATGCATTCCATGCTTTTTGAGAAACACAAGTACAGCAGGTGAGAACTGCAGTGAAAGACACACCAATATGTTTGGCCATAAGAGATAACATTGTATTACCATAGGTCTTTCATCCCTTTTTGGGAAATGCAAAACTTAAAGCCTTCAGAGAAAATAATACAGGTGCTGCCCCATTTTCTGAATTCATGTCACATTTCACTTCTCACTGTTTTGTAACAGAAATTAGAGACACCAAAAAAACCCTGCCACCACAGATGAAAAACAAGTAAAAGGTAAAAGAGAAGTTTGAAGTAAAAAGCTCTCCAGCAGTATGTTTTTGCTGAAATCTCAAGACACCCTTCACGTAAGTGGATGGCACTGCCACTCACAGCTCAGCCTCTTGTGCTCCCTCTTCTGTGAAGTAAATAATTGTAGCGCAGCAAGAGTGTCCCTTTTCTCAAAATACTGCTTATAATGTTGTTACAAAGAGGATTCTTTCCTTTGAACTGTTTTCCATTTGTACAAGTGTTTCCCTTCTGAAGACACTGTTTTTATATTGCAGCTATCCAAACTTATGCTCTCCTGCTTTGCTGTCTCCTAAAAAGGCTCTAGAAAACCAGGCAGCCTACAGCCTAGGGGAAAAACATACAGGGTCATGAAAGACCACAGGTCTTAGATATCACAAGATTATCAGCAGGTAGGATTTCTGACCTACAGTGTCCTTTGCCAAAAAACTAAAAAATTCTGTGAGCCTGTCATTTTGAACCAGACTGACCAGTAATTAGTGTCTGACTAGAAGATGGTTACTTCAGAACAGACTTTCTATGTACTAAGAGCTTTCTACCGATGGAAAAAACAACATACTCCACTGTGTTCTCCAAGAGCTTACAAGGTCATTAGTTACCTCAAGAGCAGTAGCTACCATTTGAGATCTTGCTGTTCGCAAAAAGTATTACTTGCCTTACCCTTACTTGCTCTACCCAGTGCCAACACACACAGCATTCATTGCTAACCTGTTTGCCTGCCCTGCAGAACCACTCAGGGTACAGTCTGGGAGCTCAAAACTCAGAAGCAGAGAGACTGAAGACATTCACTTACTTGCACTCCTCCACAGCAGTCTCACCTACACTGGAAATAGAAATCAGGGAATTCAGGCGGGGGTGGGAGTTTGATAAAGAGAAAGAACCCAGATGACCTGCACACAGAAAGCTTAGAGAAGGGAAAGAAAACATATTCTGGCCCCTGTAAGACTTTTTTAAAGCTGAAGTCATTTATCTGTCAAGGTGCCACGACACCACCCATCACACACTGGTGATAACACAGCTGCTCTCACAGAACGTGACTCACGGACAGCGTAGGGTGGAAGGACACAACCGTGCTCACCGTGCACACAGAGGTTTCATCCCCGGTCTTTACTCTGTTCCGAGCCAGAAGATGCTCCAAGAGGCCCAGTCTGTGCAGCAGCCAGGAAAATGCCAGCAGCAGCTCCCGACTTCCCGCGGAGCCATCGGCCGGGAGCCGATGGAGCTGTGGCCTGTCATAGCCGTGGTACCACAGCGCCGCCTTCACAAACCTGATCTGGGTATCTGAAAAGAAAACAATTGAGACTAACACACTGCACACAATGCATTTATCCATTCAGTTCCAGAAACTGCTGCCTCGTCTGAGGGTAATATTTTTAATCCAGCTTCAGGAAGACAGTGGGGATTCAGTCTTTATCAACAATCGGTGAAGGACAGGAGGTAAAGGGTAAAAGCCTTCTTTATGCTGCCCCATTCTGATTACAGGAACTACTGCTCAGGGGGGAAAAAAGAAATTCAAAGTTGGGATTAAGACCAGTAATGGCCTCTTGGAAATTAACAAAGGCAACAAAGGTAACCGGCTACAACTGTAGCCAGCCCCACTACAACAGGACTCCAATTCACCTATTCATTTTTTATGAGTCACCAAGCATGCTATGAATTAGTAAACACTCTGAATCACTTTACTCCTGAACTAAACTGGAATTTAGAGATAGGAGTTTCACAGCGTGCTACAAATCTCTGAGCACCAGAGACCAGAGATAATGCAGCACAGCACATGGGCTATTAAATTCTCAGGAATGCTCTGATCCATATTCCTTCATACCAGCAAAGGTTACCTGACAGCTACAAGACAGGCACTACAGGGCTGTAAAATACTGAGGAAACATAGAGAAAGTTATTATTAAAATAGGTTCTGCCCAGTAAGCCTTGGCTCTGTATAAGTCAAAAATAGAATAAAGAACATAATTAGGAGGACAATGAAAACAACACATACTGGCTAAGAACCAACAGTTGTAGAAGGAAGATCTGCTCAAAAGATTTCTGAAGTTCTCCAAAGGCAACAAGAAGCAAGTGATTAAGGAAGATTCAACCAATGCAAGACATTTAGACTTCCCACTGGGATTCAACTTGCACAAAGAAACCAAGGCACTGCAGTGGAGGGAGAGGAAAAGCCCTTGAATCAATGACAAGTGCCCAGCAGACAAGAACCAGAGGGCAGGAACAAACAGTGGTTTCACATGAGGGCTCTGTGCTAAACAGCTGCTGTTCAAACAACTCAAAATGACACTTAGACAATGTGACAGTGACAGAAAACTTGGTGCTGATGTGATATTAGTAGTAAAGAATGCAGGCAGATCACGAAGGACTGCAGAACCTTGAGTCCAAGCTTTAAAATGACAGATAAAAGTATTTTTAGAAAAAATGAAAAATTATGTGCTCAAAGAAAGAAATGTTCCTAACTTTACTGACATTAGAATGGGCCTGGAACTGATCAAGGGACTCAGGAACGCAATCTCAGGTGATACGGTTTTTAATGACAGTATCACAAGTGGTTCTGACATGCATTCAAAGGCAAACTTGATGTGAGAAACCTAGAAAGGACACTAAACAGAACACAAATACCCACCATGACCCTTATTTCTTCACTCCCATAAAGGCTACAGAAGATTTGGGAAGAAATAAAGAGAAAGGACAAGTACAATCACAAGTACAGAACAGCTGCACTGTAAGAAGCAATGAAGTAGGCCAAGAATGGATATGACAAAACTCTTCAAAATCATGAGTGCTGTGCAATGGGTGAAGAGTGGATAACTTGTTTGCACAACATTCAATACAAGAACTGTGAGCCACCAAAGTTAGCAAGCATGTGAGTCAAAACACGATAAAAGAGATGCTCTTCACACACGTAGCAAAATTCTGAAATTGGTCTCTGTGGGACACTGCGGACTCTTGAGAGTCACACAAGTTCAAGGAGGAACTGGATTTACAGAACAGGAGTTCATGGAAACTTATGAAACACAAATATATCCTCTCTGGATTGGAAAGTCTGAGATGTAAACTACTAGAGGCTGAAGGAATATTCCCCCACCTTGGGAAAGCATCCTTCCAGATTTGCTCTTTTCTTTCCATTGGGCATTCACTTCGACAGCTGTCACAGCTGGGCGGAGCTAAAGGAATCTACAGTTTGATGCAGTTTAGGCATTCTTACAAAGCAAACGACCTAAACCACTCCATTTGCTCTTTCCACAGAACCTGTGAATGAAACAAGCAGCTTCCCTTCCCCATGCTACGGTGGCAGAAATGCCTATGGCTTGCTAAAAATCCTGCTGTAGATGTGCACTCCAATCCCTCAAGCACAAGAGGAGCATGGAGATATTACAGATTTTATTTTGATCATCTCTGAACATTCTTGTATGAGCAGGGTTTTCATGTTGTCCTTTCCTTTTTTTGTGTGCATTTGTCAAGAAAGGACCTGCCATAACAGGTAAAGGCAGAAATACTCCAAAAGGAAGGATGATCAGTACATGCATTCCTCCTTTTTCAAAGCAAACAAGCATCACATGCTGCCATCTGCAGTTCAAGGAGCTCCTCAAAAAATCACATATCAAAGTGGAGGAAAGGAGAGCAAGTTAGGTGGTTTTTTTTCTTTTATCACCATTTCCCTGCTCTTATATATCACTCGGGCCAGATCCACCATGGCAATTCACCACCTGAATTCCTGTGTTGTTCTGGTCCTTTATCTCCCCCTCTTTCACGTCTGCAACACACTGCCCTCACAGGAGAGGGCACAACTGGTGTATCAGGCAGGAACTGGGAGTGGGCAGCCAAAGCACGGATCTGGAACTGGGGCTCAAGGAGCCTTCCCACGACCTTAGAGAAGTCACTTAAATTTCCTCACCTCTGGAGTGCTCTACTTAAAAGGCAACAGTGATAAATGGCAGTAAAGGTTATGTAAGCACCCAGGACCAAGATGGATCCCTCCATAAGGTGAAACCAAAAGAGAGGAAAAAACAGCACTCAGAAGACAACACCAGTCACTCGGACACCTCTTTGCCATCTTCTTATGGCATTAGGATTAGGCAATCTATAGAGAACGACCTACACAGGCCTTCCAACTAATCCCCTTCTCCACATATATTATTCACAAAAGTATATTCAGCAAGTAAGACCAAGCTGGGGAGGAACCTCAGGGTTCAGCTCACTTAAAACTGTACTCAAGGCTGTGCTCTTCCACTGTGAGTCCTGACAAATATTTTCAGTGATTTCCAAGATGATATTCAAGTAAGGGTTATGGACTATCCTGGCAGGCTAAACGGGAAAGGAACTATAAACCAAGTACAAGAACAGACACAGATACATTACTTCATGCATTCAGACAAGAAACACCTGCATAGGTAGTGGTATTATGGGAAACTGCTGCTTCAGAACAACATTTTCTGCTACATTTGTCAAACAAACAAAAATATATTGCAGCTCCAGACCTCTTTCCCGTGCTATAAAAACTGAGCAGCAATTCCAGAAAAGAAACGCTTCCTCCAACTATCAAAATGCATACTGCACTGCTACCTGGCATGGCTGTCAGGTTGTTAACCAAGTTCATCAGCTTCTATGAAGAACAAGCAGCATGAAACCATTAATCATGATTTCATCTGCAAGGTTATGCCTGGAGTGCTATCACACAGCTTACTTACCCTGACTCTCCACTGTCCAGAGACCCACTGCTGTGACATGTTTAAGGGCCTGGAGTTTACAGTAAGTTTACAGTAAGTGCTTTTCATTGTGTGAAGAAACAATCCTCCCAGAAAAAGAAACCAGGAGCCAGTTGCAGAATTTTCTAAGGACTGACTGGCAGGCTTCAGTGGGATTCCTGAACTGGCCAAAGACCAGTGTTTCCTTTGGAAAAATAAAGGACACAAGGCCACTAGAGAATGGTTTCTCTTTTCCAGAAAGCTGTTTCTATGCACGCAGTAACCCTTACACCAAAGGAGTCCTCACAGCCTTCCTCTGGGATCTGGCAAATGCTGTTCTTGTTTTAACAAAGGTAATTAAGAGGTTGTACAAAAAGAGCAAAGAAAAGGAAAGCTTGATCTGCGGACTAAGGCACTAGACTTGGATTAGAGGAATCTGTTTCAATTCTCTGTTGTATAACAGGATCCTATACAAACCTGAGAAAGTTATTTAGTGCCTATGCCCAAGGCTTATTTCATTTGCATTAAATACACAGGAGACCAGAGCTGGTGCAGAGAAGAAAAGCAGTAAAATATTGATTGTGTTCACAGCAGACAACTCAGTCACTTGCCAAGCAAAAGTAATTAGTGTCATTCGAAAAACAGTACAGCTCCCCAGTCTGAATTTCAGCTTTAATCACCAAGTTGTGACTAAAAAGGTTTCTCAGAAATCAGCTGAGCAGTTCTGAGCAGAACCACATATTGCTACCTCACAGTACAGCAGTGGAGGCTGTGTTTGCTCTCTCTAGAACCAGCAACCTGCCCCATGCACTTGGAAATTCCGTCCCCAGATGCTACAGACAATTAGTATGGGAGCAGCCAGGATCCAATAAGGTTGCACATGTGCAGGATCACATCCACAATGCTGTGGGAGACAGTCAATAGACTTGCCATACACAGCAGATTATGGATGAGTGGAAAAATAAAAACAGCCAAATGAAAAAACAGAAGTTCTGTGAATAACAGGACTTCCTGCTGAGCTACCAGCAAAACTATGCTGGTTTTGCTCTGCATTCCACAATTTTTAACCTTTTAAAATTTCATTTACAGAGACACCAGACTCCCAGCTATTCAGGCACTTATACAGTGTTGTTTAGGGTGTTTTGCTTTTAAGGGCAAAAGTGAATTTTAAGTGGTTTTGGTATGAGGAGACCTTGATTCCTTACAATACAATTCTCATATAATGCAAAGGCCCTAGATAGACATGTTT
>VYZQ01014563.1:2303-28970 GCA_013400655.1 Mystacornis crossleyi | reverse complement strand
CTGACATCAAACAATGCCCTTCATCACAGCCTGGTGAGTTCTGATTGGTTTTCCTCTCACAGTCTGCTTCCAGGAAGGAGAAATGCTTTTCCAATGACCTCTTGATAGTTAATCACGTTGACCTTTGCTTACATTTTCCAGAATAAAACTGTTTCCTAATTTATTTTTACTTTTCATAAACCTCCAGGTTGATCTTCCATCTTTAAAAAGATCAACTATTTTATTATACCTAATATCAGATTATTGAAGGTTTTAGTACATGCATGGGCAGTTCATCTAATCCCATTGACCTTTTCATATTAAAAGCCAGTTTTATGCTTTATCTGCTCTTTGTTAAAAAAAAAATAAATCAGCCGTTGTTCAGATGCTGGTTCTTTATTCTTAGATGAATATTAAAGCTGAACAGGACTTTTTTTGGGTTTTTTTTCTTTACATGGAACTGAGAACATGGAGCCAAGATTTAAAAGAAGCTGAAGATGCCAAGAGCAGCATTTGGAAGGTTATGTACAGTCCAAACCACGAGGCTGCCTCCTAAAAAGTACCAGAATCCATCTCAAGTAATGACACTCACCTGTCTAGCTCATATTTCCTTATTTAAAACTCATGCAGAGATAACATTTGCTGGTAGATTTCTTCCTATTTTATGAATAACTAACTGATGCCAGCATCCCCATATCCAGCCAGTTTATTCCAAAAGAGGCTTCCCACAGGAAAAATAAACCCAACTGTCCATCCCCAAAACTACTGATTTATAAAACACCAAGCAATAAATAGGAAGTGCAAATCTCTTCCATGCAAAGCACTTCAGCTTCCTACACAGAAAAAGCACCACATGTGACAGAGCAGATGAACATTACAATTAGCAAACCCCAAGAAGGACCGTGGGGAACAGCTGAAGCAACTTGCACAAATCCCATTTATTCTGCCAAAAATCTGCTTTGCTCCAGAAAGCAAAGAAGGGCCAAAAGGGAAGTTTTGGTCATTAAAAATGACCAGTAATTTATGCTCTGCTAGAAGTCAGTGCTGTTTATAGGAAATGCAGCTTTTCTCTTACAGAATGAAACAAATCTAACTGCAATAAAACCTTTTTCATATGTATTCTAAGCATCAGAACTATTAGAGGCACTGCTCCCATTAATATGCTTTATCTGTTTAGGATGCTACAGCTTAACTAAACTTTACTGACTCTTTCAGTTTAATTCCTGAAGTCAACTTACAGAACATCAGAGCCTTTGAATCAAACAGTAAAAATCTCAAAGCTGCAGGGTCAAGTGTCAGCCACAGAAGAAAATTCATAAAAGATCATCAAAAGTCCCTAGTAAACCAGAAGACTTTACAGAGAAAGGAAGAAAAAGATTAAAAGTCACCTCAAGAAAAGAATTATCAAGCGGTGGAAAACCCTTTTGGAATTTAGATAAGATATCCAACTGCTACTTGCATGAATAAATTAATCACTGCCTTAGTCCACCATGGAATTATGGAATACCCTGAGCTGGAAGAGAGGCACAAGGATCATCCAGTCCAGCTCCTGGCCTCTCACAGACCCCAAAAATCCCCCATCAGTCCCATTTTGGCCATAGGCACTGAGGCCTATGAACCATCCTGCAGTGAAGTGTGGCAGGGACACACTTAATACAAATAAAATGCAGTTTAGATGCAGAAAAAAATACAGAAAGGTGCACGCAAAGTTCGAGAAACAGCACAAAAATTATAGGATAAAGACAGACACAGAGAAGTGTGCGATGAAACGGTGGCAGAGTTGGGTTGATGGATGAACTATTCCCCAGGTCCTCGGGGAAACCAGTTCTGCTCTCACCAGACAGGTTAAGACAGAAGAACACAAACTGAGAGCAAACGCTGGCCTAATTAATAAAGTATCTGTCTAACAGCTAATCACTGCACTGAAGAGAGACACTGACTGATAACACTGGGAAAAAAGGAGACAAAAATTTCTGAGAAAAAACCTGGACAGAGCTAGGGGAAAAGTGCATCCAACTACTTCTCATCTCTACTTTCCCTCAGATTCTTGTGCTGCTGCAGGTATTTGTCTTCTGACAAACCACTGATGCCCAGGCAAATGATAACTTTGTGTTACCTTCAGCTACCCCCCACCTTTGCCTTCCAGAACTCAGCAAAACAAGCGAGCCAAGCAGCACAGCCCGAGCCCCCTGGAAACGTGTCCAAGAGATGAACTGTGACAGCCCCAGCCTGCACTGCTGCCTGACCACAGAGAAAGCACTCCCTGGGCACTGAGCAGCAGAATCAACCTCTTTCTGTGCAGCCTGCGCTTTTTCCAAAGATTTCCCCCCCCACCCCCCAAACCTTTTTCCAAAGGTTTTTTGGGTTTTTTTGGTCATTCTCCGTCGGGTGTGCAAACGAGGAGCTCTCTGTGGGGGAAGGCTCACGTGCACACAGTGCTCTCTCTCCAGAGGTTTGATGGGACACTCAGCATCATCCCCCCAACTCCTGAGCTCTGCTTTTCCAAGCACTTCACTGAAATACACTGTTTTCCTTTCACAGCCCACTACAGAAGAAGAGGAGTTGCTCTATTACTGTTTTTCCCTCCTGATTTCTCAGCTCAGTAAACACCAGAAAGGCACAATCCACGTGGATTATCAATGCTTACAGGTTACATAATCCTACAATCTCAAATGAAATGTTGGAAGCGTTTCATGTCACAGCAAGCAACTGTGACCTTTAGGTGCTTTGTCTATTTGCTTACCTTTGCTCGCACTCTCCACGTGCTGCAATTCCTCTGGGAATTTTAAGATGTCCCGGTAATTCTCCTCACAGACTTCTGCCAGGAAATGCAACAGGGTCGTTTTCTGATCTGATGATTTTGTATCTCGAATCTAAAAAGTGAACACAGGAGAAAACAAAGAGAAAAAAGTTTTTCTTAAATTGTTTCAATGAAGTGAATATTGCAGAGGTCAACCCATTAGCAAAAAGTTACCTACGCAGGCTGCCTGCAAATAAACAGATTCTTCAAAAAATGAAATTTCTTGAATTCTTCATAATTTAGGACGACAAAAGGAATCTACCTTATGAAGTATTTTAAAAAAGAATGACTAATTTTGATGAGAACAAAACCTGAAGACAGTCCATGAAGTTCTGAGATTTTAGCATTGCCAGTTCAGAATCCCCCCAGATCAAAAACAGCTGTGAACAGAGATTAAACAGAACAGAATTTAGAACATTCCTTCAGTGCCACAAATGCAAATCCCTGAAACGCTCCATAGCTGGACACTGTCCTAACAATCAGAACTGGTATTTTGATCAGTCAAGTTAAACTAACTCCTTGTTGTAAATCCACAATTTTTTCTTGAAGCAAAATCTAAAACACGCTGCTTTAGGCTGAAGACTTTGAGACCAAGAGACACACAAAACAAAAGCACCCTGCCTTACTGGAATACAGAATGACAACAAAAAAAGCAAAGGTAATCCTGACTGTAGGTAAAGGAAATTTAATACATCTGGTTGTATTTATGAAAAGTTGCAGAAAAACGGTGCACAATGTCAAGCAAAACAGGTAACTGTATATTTTTGTTGTTCTTTCAACAGCAGAGGCATTTTTTAGTGGCCTGAAATAAATCAGTATTCTAGGAAGTGATAACTCTGTTCTCCACTGACCTGAATGCATGAACTGCTGAAAAAACTTTTTTTAATTAAAAATAAAAAAACCCCTCTGAACTAACTGTTAGAAAATAGGCCCAGTGGCACGTTTCCAGTAAGCTTGGGGCTAAGTCCCACGGCACAGTGCACGTGTCTAGACAAAGGAGCATCATGAATTTAAGAAAATGAGAGAACAAATTTAATACCAAATTTCTTAGTTTGCCCATTTTGGTGCAGATGTAAAGAAGGAACGTGTGAGTGGATGGAAGATCCAGCAGAAGCAGAGATTTCCTCTTATTCACAAAGGCAACAGCCAGAGTGGGTTAGGTATGAGTTTGAGATGAGTACACTTCACCTGACAGAATTAGTAATACATCTGGAAAGAATTGTTTTACCAGCATTTCCCTTACTCAGCCAGTGCAGTCCTTACACAGAAGTAAGCTACAACATACACAACAAATGAAATAAAGGATTTATTTAAGAAGAATACATAAATGCGTGTGTAAAATCTCCTATTTGTTTTCTCATTCTCTAAATCACTTGAAGTTCTAATTCTATAATCCTCATGACAGGCTTGCCATCGATGTTCAATTTAATAGAGGCCTTTCAGCTTTAAGGATTACCCTGTTAAGAATAAATGAGTGCAGTGGAAAAACAGGCTTTTAAAAATATAAGGTATTTAGGCAATTAAGAAAGCAATTTAATTCATACCAATTCAGCGATTAAAGACTAAGCAATGCTCAGTAATGGTATGCAGTTAAAGGGCTTTAATGTGTAACATGCACAGAAGTTCTTCTGACTTGAAAAAAAATCGTAGATTTACTGGCTAAACATCTGCATGGAAAAAAGAAATTGCATTTCAATTTGTCTGTGAACAACAGTAGTGGGATTTGCAGTCTTTGATCTCTCTGACATCATCAAGTGGATAAAGCAGGTTTTTTTTCTAAATGGACAAAATTATTTTGCTTCCAAATTACAACAGAAACGTGTTTTGCCACCAACAGCATCATCACAACAAGAGTCAGTATTAGCACCTTGTAGCAAACATTTTTCAGCTCTTGAACAAAGGTATCAAATTCACTTCTTAGGCCCAATCATAAACAAGTCTCTGCTATATTCATCCTTATTTTTAACACAATGGATACAGGTAGGTCTGCTTGATATTTAGAATCAATATCTGTAATTTAAAAACCAAGTCTTAAGCCTACTGATGTAATGAAAAAGAAGATAGGTGCTGTTTGAGTGTATTTTAGCACATCCTATTTAAATCCAGAACTAGAAATGAAAGGTGGGAACTGGACAGGTGACACCACAGCCGTGTCCTTACAGTCTCTGTACTCCCACGCTGCACTCGGATTCAATACATGCTCATACTCAATAACCCACTCATTATTTTCATGCAATACTTCTTATATTCAGCCTTTTACTTGCAGCGATTTTGCCCAATAGATAAAATATTCCTTGGGTTGTAAAGAACCTCATGGCTTAGCCTGATTTCTGCTGCTCTGCACACTGCAGCCAAGTGGATGAAAAGAAAAAAGAGCCCATTAAGTTGTGCTCACAAGACCAGGAGCTGGACTTTGATGAACCTCATGGGTCCCCTCCAACTAAGGATGTTCTATCATTCTGCAAATTCAGGATAAAGTTCTAACACTGCGGTGTTAAAATTTTAAAATACAGGTTTTGAGTCTACGGCCTTTCTTCACTCGAGAGACAGAATTTGGAAAGAACACGCCGAGTTTAAAAATAAATTAAATAAACTGGCAGATCAGCGTGGGCTACAGAAAGCAGCCCCAGCTGAACGCTGGAGCATCACTTGGAGGGTCAGTACCAGGAGATCCACTGGGAAAGGCTCGAAGGCCAAGGCCCACGGGGCAGGACACAGCACAGCCCTGCAAACCCCGGGGACAGAGCCAGGGTCGAGTTCTGTGAGCCACAAAAACACCACCATAACAAAACTCTGCCTTTATGCAGAGTGAAGCACTTAACCCGTGCCAGTCACCCCCTACCCACTGCCAGGATGGGTTCGGGTTTCTCCCGGGCACCTCTGGATGTGGGCTGCAGCTGTGAGGGTTAAACACAATGGCCAATGCAGGGAGAAACTTGTGTGCCAACCATCGCTAGAGTGACACTTTATCACAGCCACAAAACAGCTCTCTATTGATTTTTATGAGATTTTATAGACCTTCTCCTACCCTAGAAATCTTCCCCCCCTTACCAGAACAAGGGCGGGTGGACAATAAATGTCCCCTCATCGGTAAGGCTCGGACTGGATAAACAGCTTGTCTTGTACTATTTGCACCATGAGCAAAAGTAACATAATGGCACTTCATAGATAAAACACACATTGATCCAGCCAGAACGCTGCAAGGGCTTTATTAAAACTGAGCTCTTGGTCTTCGCTTTAGTTCAGCACCCCAGGACCAGCAGCTGTCCCCGCACATTCCTAAAGCAAAGCTTTCCTTTCAGTTCCACTCCCCTGGAGCAGAATTTGGGGCTCCTGAGGGGGCTCCTGCCGCACCGGGGGTCCCAAAAGCAGCCGGATCCTTGGTCCAAGTTCCACAAACACAGCAGAAGATTCACCTGGAGTGAGTCACTGCAGCAGCCTCCCTGAGCCTGAGCCCTTCTCCTGCCATATTTCTGTTCTCACAGAGCATTTCATGCTCAGGCAAAGATGCTCTGGTGCATACACAGGAACAGCTGCCCCCCTTGCCAGGCTCGATACCTCCCGTGAATTCTGATGCTGGTGTCTCTTATTTGAACAAAATTAAGTTCTGCCTTCTGCCACAGGTTGTTTACAAACCATTTCTATCTTCAATAACATCATACGCTGCAATATAACATCCAGAGAGATAATCTGTTTTTAAGGATTTGCACTTACTATTCAGTCATTGGCCTTCTAGCACAGAGCAGACAGGTTGGAGTTTGGGCTTTCTTTTATTTTCTTTATCATGTTTTAATAAAAGTTGTAACAAAAACAGATTTCTGTGTATGAAATGACCAGCTCTGTTGTAAAAACATTTTCCAAAACCAAACATTTATCCCAAATCAATACTTGCCTTTTTACTTCTCTTTTTTTCAGACTGTATAATGTAAGTACCACATCTAGTAAACAGACAATTAATTTTAAGATTGCTCAAGAAACAAGCAAAAAAAAAATCAATACAAAACCTGGTTTTATTGAAAAGTGAATTCATCACATTAGGGTCCCTCATCATGCAGTGTGTGTATTCTGCACATAGAAATGTGTACACAAATATCTTCTACCTTGCTGAAAGCTGACTCAAAAAAAAAATAAAATTCTCTTATCATGAGCAGAAAGACCACTAAATGATAGTCACTGGTCTAAAAAAGGAGTTATTATACCAAAATACAAAATAAAGGCTCCCAAAATTCTCCTAGACAAGCTCGAAGACTGAAATACATTCCTTAGGAGCAAAAAATAAAGACACCTCAAAATTATCCAAGGGAGGCCTCTAGCATGGTTGTAGTGCCTTCTCAAATTGATACCACACACAAAGAAATTAAAAAAAAAAAACAACTTTCAATATTCACACAGCTTTGAAAATTCCGTAGCATCCAGATGCCCTACAAAACACCCACATGTGAAGCACGTGACACTGCCAAGGAGACCTTGCTCTTTATTTCTACCAGAGCCTTCTTCAGCCAAGAAATATAAATAAGAAATTTTAATTGCCAGCAGGATGTCAGTGAACAGGACCCCCTGCCATGCTTCCACATGCACAAGTTTTCATTTTCTCACTGAGGGCCAGTTAGTAACCAACAATCACAAATTCTGAGACTGTTTGAATAATGAAAAAAAAGCTGGCGGGCGGCTGTAAATAGATATTAAAGCTGGTGCTGGTAAGAGATATCCCCACCTGATAAGGTTTAGTATTTTATACTCTTCCCAACAGTTGAAAGCCAGTCTTAGTTCATAAACAAAGCAAATAAAGTCATCTCACTCTTTGGGTGGAAACGAGAGGGCAGAATTTAAAAGCTTTCAAACAGAGGAATAAAATTCAATTATCACTTGAAAATTATCAATGCACAAAGGCTGCCATTACCCAAATATAAATTTGGATACTTAACAGTAATTTTAAAAAGTGTCGAAAATATTACGTAAGCACATTTCTAAAACTGAACACCAAGGGAGTGCAGGGCTGCCTCCCTCAATATGATACTAAAGGATAAGTACAGGTGCAAAAACATTTGAGAAAAAAAAATCAGTCTTGCAAAAGCACATTATTATACTGATCTAATTCAAGTTAGAATGGCAAACACATAAACCAATGACTGTAAATAGCAAAAAATATCTTCTAACATGTAAAATAAAGTTCGGTTGCAAACAAAGCACATGTCAGAGTGTCCAGGGAAACTGATCCACATTTCCATCAATATCCTGACTTGTTCTGAGTTTGGAACTCTGCAGTCATAATTCATAAGGTTCAATCAATACATGGAGATATTAGTGACAGTTTCATGTCTGGATCTTGGCAAGATCTTTTTTGTTTCAATCACCATCAGTGTCTGATTATTTTTAGCCCTGACCTTATCACAAAATATACCTGGTTACATAAATGCAACAGCACAGCCAACATTTGATTTCATTACACAAAAAGTTTTGAGTATTTTCTCTAGATCTCACAGGGTAGGTAATTAAAAAAAAACAACAAAAAACAAAAAAACAAAAAAAACCACAAACAAACAAACAAACAAAAAAAACCACACCAAAACAGAAAAGGACACTTTCCTCAAATATCTACCTTGAAAACAAATTTTAAAAAGAGACCAGATTTTGCTTCTGAGGGCGATGCTGAATTAATGTAATGAAACAGATAGAGATTTCTGTCTGCACTACTTCCAGAGGAATTTAGCTGTAAGCACAGGTAACTCTGCTTCAGCAATGACTCAACAGAGAACCATCTGCAGGAGGAGTCACTCTGCATCAGGGCTGTCACCAGGTGAGCTCTGCTGCCAGAACTCAGAACTCCATCCCCTGGATGGACTCCACTGCTACCACAAAGAAAATGCAGCAGATCTATGGAAAAAAAAAAACCCTTCAATTTGGCTTCTCTTTTAATAAAGTTAATAAAGAATGAAACTTTTCCTCGGGTGATGATTTTTACTTCATCAGAAGTTGGCAACACCTTTGCATTAAGCCACAGCAAGCAGAGTCTTCCTCTGCTGAAATGTGCCAGATCACACTTGGTGTGTTTGAAATATGGCCCTCCCCCAAGGTGAAATCTCCTCGAGGTTTGCACCACATCTCACGCTGCCCAAAAAAAGGGACCTGAAATCTGGATCTTCTGATTAAGAAGAGAAGTCTCTTGAAGCTCAATGCTATTTTTTTTTTGGCTCCATTTACAACCATTGCACGTTTTTAAAATAAAGATACTTTCAAATGTACTTCTCAAACTGAGACAGAGAGGTTTGGACCAGCACCTTACACGCATTTTACCCTTTACACAAGCGAGCACTGCACACTAATATCTGACTACTCTGGGTTCTGCAGCTCTTGGTGCAGCCCACAGGCTGCTGCCACAGCTGAAGTCCAGCTTGGGTTAAAGGTGAGCCGTGCTCACCCTGAGCACAAATCCTGATTTCTGGGGGAGTGCTCGAAGCACGGCTGGGCGGAGGATGCAAAGACAGAGCAGTGCCGAGGTACTGCACACACACACACAGACTCTGGGTACGTTCTACTGACAAAGCCAGGGGACAAACTCGGGTGGAGAACATCTGTTCTACTCTGTGCTCCAGAAGACTCAGAGCAGCCTGCCAGTGAAACTGCCTTCAATCCCCACTGCACCAAGGCAGCTGGAGCTGGGACCACCCCGGGGATGCTCCCTCTCTATTTCCCTGTCCATTATTAAACACAGAGGTGCAGCCAGTCAGTTCCACTGGCTGAGTGCTTTTCCCTGCTTTGGGCACTCCCTCCTGCGTCCTGAGTTTCACGAAGCTGCCCCTCAGCGTTTTAGGGCTGCAGCTTACCTTGCAGAGAAAGCTGATGTTGAAGCCGAGGGACTGTGCGTTTCTGGAGCCGGAGTTCATGTAGTTCCCAAGGAACAGCACCAACTCGAGGAGCTTGCTGAAGCTTTCGCTCTTCTTGAGCTCCTCACAGGCCAGAGTCACTGCCATGATGTCGGGTTTGATGTTGTTCACGTGCTCCTCGAACATGAGCCGGAACAGGATCCCGTTGAGCCGCGCCCGCAGCATTTTCACCGAGCTCATCTGCACAACACCAAACAACACGTCCAGACCCAGAAACCCAAAGGCTGATTGATGAAAAAAGCTGATATTAGAAACCCCAGTGCTGTGCAGCCAGCAAGCCTACAGTTTCTGTATGTTTTCATAGCCCGTCTTGAATTTTCAGGCATCCCAGGATCCTACCACCTTTGTGTTTCAGACATCAGGCAAAAGAGAGTACAGGACTGATTCCTTCCTGCTCTGATAAAAAGATGGGAGGTTGTAAATCATGATGTTGTAACACGGTAAATGGCAGAGATACTGAAAATAATCTACAATCCTGACTCGTTAATTTAAATGCCCAAGGCCAAATTCACTAGGCTAGGTAACGAAATACGGCCACGTCTTTCATACTTTGCACAAGTGATCAGAGTTATTTCCTCCCACTTAGCTCACTGTAATTCACAAGAGAAATTTAAATTAGGAGAAAGATATGTACTGAGCATTTTTAAACCACTTAAATTTTTTTATTTAATTGCAACAATGATTATGCTCCAAATGTGTCTCATTTTACTTAGTAGAACACAGAAGGATTTCTTCCCCAATGGATTCACCATCGGTGGTGTTCCTGAAGCACGTGGCAAGAAAAGCTTCGTTGTGTGAAAAATCACAGATCCTGACTATCAAAACAGAAAGATTTTCACGTGCTCCTGTCTCTGTTTGCCAAAATTTTACCATGGTCCTTTGAGGAACCACAGTTTTCCTACTGGTGTTATCTCCCTGCAGCTACCAGAAGCAGCAGCAGAAACATTCACAGGAAGGACCTGAGTGGCCTGAATAATAATGAATTCTTTCTAAAATGAACATAAACATGAAGGCACTCCAGATGGTCTCAAACAATTCCTATGATCAGGCTGGAACAAGGAAAAGGAAAGGATCAGAAAAGAAGCATTTCAGCATAACTAGTGATCTTTTTTTATAAATCTCCATTGTCGCAAATTTCTCTCTGAGCCTCTATAAGCCAAAATCATTGAAAGTCTTGAAACATTATTCTTCTAATCATTCTGTATTTCAGAAATATCATACTGAAAACATCTGCCTTGAAAGGATCTACTTACACTAATCTGCAGTAGATGGAAATTAAAATTAATCACATAATTTGCTTTAACTTTTGTAGAACAATCTCCAATTGCTGTTTTTACTCAAAATGGCACAGAAAAAAAGTTGTCGAAAGCTTTAGATCCCAAAACCAGAGTGCAACAAAACATGGATAAGCCCACAGGAGAGTGTGACATAAACATTTGTGAAGAATAATCCTTAACAATATTTCAGAGAAGTGTCCTTTCTTCTCTTAATGCTGTGCAGTGTCGTGGAACACTGATCATTTATTAGCTTTTGGCCACCAAACCAGCAGTAAGTTTTAATTTCCTTTGCTGACCTACATAATATTTTAAAACTATGTCGATAATTTCCTAAGAGCTGTTCCATGTGGGTTGTTTCCCTAAAATCCAGAACAATTTTATACACATAACGCCCTTTAGGCATCAGTAAATGAAAGCCACAAATGTTATTTTAGTTCCTCCTGCCCCACCCTGCCCTGGTTTCCCCTTTTGTGGGTCTCTTTCCAAACCCACGTGTTCAGTGCTTGAGAAAGTGAGAACACATACTGAATTTTGAGGAATCTTCTAGAATTAGGTAAGGTGCAAAGCCAACATTCACTTGGAAAGCTCCAATTCTTTATGGCTCTAAATAAAATTAGTGTACAAGGCATAGAAGAAATAAGACATTCAAACAGGTGCAGGGAACAGCAAGCACTGGCTTCCACTGCAAACAGTAAAAAAGCAAGAAAATGGATATTTCTTTTGCAGCTGACTGTCAGTGCTGGGCTGCATGTCATTATTTCCCCTTCTGGGCTTTCATAAAGGTCTTGTCTGAACTCTCTACCTAATCAAGTTCTTTATTCAGTTCTTTATGCTTTATTATCATCATTCAATTCTCAAGCCCTGTATTAAAACGAGGATCAAAGGCTACTGGAGAAAGGCAAAAAGCACAATTAAATTTGCCTCACTTCCTAAGAAAAAGCTGACGTTCCTCTAATAAAAATTTGTCAACTTACTAAGACAACTTAGCCTCTTACCTATGTTATATTAAAGTTGCCTTTTTTTCCCTAGCAATGTTCCAGGAAGATGAATTCTGCAGCAGCTCACGAAATTACAATGAGGCCAAACAAGCGGCCAATAAATTCAATTTAAAAGAGTGAATGAGCCCAAACCAATGGAGGTGCAATAAACTTGTACAATTCTCCCCACTTTGTCTGCCTCCCAGCCAGGACTGTTCACGACAGCTGAGCTGGTTAGACAGGAAAAAAAGGGTCACAGAATATGCAAGTTTATACAAGTACTCGGTCAAATTTATGCTTTTATAATACTGAAAATGTTCAACTGGCCCTGAAATGGAAACTCAGTTCTTACTGACATTGCAGCTGTTCCCATATCATAAAAAAATTAACTCTTGATCACAAGTTTTAGATTTAAAATTCTAGCATTCGGCCTCGTGAGGTAATGTTATACAGCTGATTCAGTTAATCTGTTTTCCTTGCTCCACTTGAACATCAATACAAACTTTCCTTTATAGGAACTTGTGGTGCCTTTTTTGATCCCAGGATATAACTTCAAAAAGTTCCAGTAATTAATTAGAATATGTAATTGATTTTAACATTTCATCTAAATGAAAATGCAGTTCTAATTTTCATTTACATGTCAGCTGAATATTAAGTTAATCGGTCCCTTCAAATAAGTTAATCATTTAGTAAGTATGGGGTTTTTTTACAAACTTTCAGCAACTTATTCCAACCTTTATTAAATTTGATGGGCAAAGTGATTATCCAATTAACATATCTTAATAATTAACACACCTAAATTTACATAAAAATAAGGGTACACTTCTTAAATATTATTTAAGACAGTCTGTCCTCTATTCCTAATGTCAAGGTTAAGATTATTATTAATGCAAAACTCCAAAATTAATTTGACACATAGGAAAAAAGAACTTTAGTCGTGTAAAGAGTTTAAGTTCAGCTGCATTTCTTTCAGTTTAGTGGATAGTTCAGTGACATCAGAAGCAGAAGCAAACCCAGCATTTTAGCACCAGCAGTGCAGTTGGAGGCCTCCAGAAATAAGGCAGAAGCAGTGCCCGTAAGGCAAAGTTCTGGGTTTTACCCACCCAGATGGCAAAGCTGAATAAGCAAACAAGCCTCAGCAAACCCGGCTCCTTCATAAGGCAAACGGCCCCATTTGGAGGTGTTTGATGAAGCGGTTTGTGCTAATTAGCGCTGCATTAAATACTTGGAAACTCTCTCAGCTTGCTGCAGTCAGTGTTTCCTCAGGAACACGGGGCGGTGACGGGGAGCGCGGCCGTGCTGGGATGTGAGGGCCCTTCCGTGGCCTCTCCTCTGAGCGAGGGGAAAAGCACGGCCCGTCCACGCCCGGGCCAGCACCGAGCCCAGCTCCGAGGAACCCACGAGCCCCAGGCATGGGAAGAGCACCCCAATCCAGAAATAGCAGCTAAAACACGCCAGGCATGAGTTACAAAAGGGAATGGGTGTCCGAAGGAGGCACCAGCGCGGGAAATGAGCCAAGTTATAAAGGTCAGGGTGGAACACTAAGGAATCTACAGCAGTGGAACAGAGGCATGGCTTTAAATCCAAGTCATTAGGCACAACTTTGCCCATTTGTTTGCTGATTTGAAGCAGGTAACTGAACAGAATCCCCAAACATCAGAGGCTTCGTTTCTCCTAATCCCTCCACCTTGCCTGCTTCCATTGTGCATTTCCCCTCAACACACTCCAGGTATTCTCCCTGCACAAAAACTGAGCGATTTCTCACTTTGTCTGACAGTATCTAGGTAGGGGGGAATATACACACACAGGTGTATATATAAAATAAAGAATATATGCATATATCACAATATCTCTATATATACACACAAATTATATCCATGGATAAGTTGTGATGCCTCTAAAGACATAATAGATTGATGTGTTGATATTTTAAATACATATTGCATGCTATTATTGCTTCGAAGAAAGCAGCAAATAGGTACTAATAGAGCTTTTTAGATTGCTACTGATCAATAAATGGCAATGTTTTACTACTGCAGCAGCTCTTGCAAGGAGACTAACTAATGTATCACACTTGCACCAAAAATCCTCATCTTTGTTTGGAAAGAAAAGATTTTTGGAACTTCATGCCATTTAGTATAAAAAAAAGGAAATCAACAGGCTGAAGTTTTTCAGAAGAAGCCATTGATATCTTTCATTTTCTAAATCCTCTACCAAAATCTCATTAGGACAAATCATATTCTGTTACTTCTCCAACCAAAAAATAGTTTTTAAGAAAAATCACTCAAAAGGCACTTCTGAAGCCAAATTACCCTCAAATCAGAGCTTTTTAGTATAAAAAGTCCTTTAAGAGGCCTCTATTTCTGTTTTAATGCATTTTAATGTACATAATGCTTTAAAAATCCAGCCAGAGAAAACGTGGCTCCCGTGGAGCTGGGGCTAAATCCTGAGCCTGTTACAGAGGCTCTCGTCACCATTTTAATCTCTTAGGCTGACGAAGGGGAGTGCAAACAGGAACTCATTTGCCTAAAGACTTCTGAGGTCTTTGGAAGACCAGGAGCAGAAAGGGATTTCCAAGGCTGGGCAGTAACTCAGGATCCACCATCACCCACCAGTGGGGATCCAGAAACTTCTGCAAATGCTGGAATTTCCTTCCAAGAGAGCCCCCAGGCACTGTAACACTCGACAGCCCTGCTCTGGAACAGACCCAGGGACTAAAAGCTACTGAAAGGAGCCCACCACCAGCTCCAATTTCAGTTCTAATGTGAATTCACACCTCTCTCTAAGCCATTTTGCAGGTTTGTGTTTGTAGAAATGCAGGTATTTTGTGTGTATGCAGACAGCTAAAATATGGAAATGGACATATTAACTCTTCCAGCTGGTTACAGGTTTTGATACAAAACAACAAATTTATTGGAGTTGTCACTGCCATGGACTAACTGGGTCTTCTATGGACTCTTGGGAATTTATCTGCTTGAAGCCAGAGGGTTCTTCAGAATTGTTTAATAAACATTCAAGGCAAGACATGCAGACAAAGATTTGGTCTGGCACAGGAGTTACTGTTGCTTTTAATGGTTTTCTGTAATTCCTCCCAGAAAAAAACCCAGAATCATGGAATCAGAGGGGTTCACACACTGGAAAGGACCCTAAGGATCATCTGCTTCCACCCTGGTTGGTCAGGGCCCTGCCCAGGCTGGCCTAATACATATTAAAGAGATTTTTAAATTATTATTCATCAGGAAGTAGTAACTTATTCCTGCCGCAAGTCTTGCAAAACACTAACAAAGAGATTTTATCCCTGAATTTGCTTCTTTTTATGTGACAAAATGGAACTCTGCAGTTAATCATTGCACTAATACATACCACAACTCCAAACTGCTCTGGCTCAGCAAGATCGTTATATTCCTCCTTTAATTCAGCTAAGGCATTGAGTTCTTTCTGCTCAGGAAGATTCTTCACCAGGTTCTAAAACAAACAAGGCATTATATCAAATTTGTTCCATTAAACTACCTGAGATATTAAAAATAAAACACTTAAAATACCACAACAGGGAAATGCACGAGGAAATGACGGGACGCTGATTTTATTTACGCAGCTTTAACATTATATAAACATCAAATCAAAGCAGCAATTATTTAATACAGACATCAACTCCTCTGCTGCAGTCTCTGATTTGAAGAATGCGTTAAAAGGCTGGAGAATCATTTTTCAGGGTCTGACAGCATCAAGGAGTTTGGTCTATCTACAATCTCCCTCTGCCCTAATGGTTGCATCTTGCTCATTAAATATTAATCAAGAAATAACTGGTCCATGTAAAACATGACAAAACTAGCAAAAAAAACCCCATTATAATCTTTAGACATTCAAAGTAGCTGTGAACAGAGTACACTTAAAAATACCTGACACAAAAAAAGGTCAACATCCCAAAATTGCACAGATCTTTTGGGTGGCAAATATACAGAACTCAGGAAAAAGCTGAACTTTCTTGAAATCTTATTCATGTCCCCAAAGAAAGTTATTAATGCTCTTAAGATCTCAAAATACAGATAGGCTAAATATATGAAATATATATATTAAGACTGAAGAATAGTTTGTTTTAAGAAATACTCAGTAAAAATGTAAATGTGTTTAAATTTTCATATCTACACCAGTTGAAATCACGACAATAATGTAATTCTTTAAGGGAGGGAAATACAAAAATTATATTCCAACAAGNTACACTTAAAAATACCTGACACAAAAAAAGGTCAATATCCCACAATTGCACAGATCTTTTGGGTGGCAAATGTACAGGAACTCAGGAAAAAGCTGAACTTTCTTGAAATCTTATTCATGTCCTCAAAGTTATTAATGCTCTTAAGATCTCAAAATACAGATAGGCTAAATATATGAAATATATATATTAAGACTGAAGAATAGTTTGTTTTAAGAAATACTCAGTAAAAATGTAAATGTGTTTAAATTTTCATATCTACACCAGTCGAAATCACAACAATAATGTAATTCTTTAAGGGGGGACAAAACAAAAATTATATTCCAACAAGAATCAATAGGAAAAGTTATGTGCCTATTAAAAAAGCAACCAGTACTGCAGAAGCACATTTTTTAGCTATAAAAATCTTAATTGGAAAAAATCTGTACTATCAGAGGTACAGATGTCTTATTTTTAGACCAGACCAATCTTGCCATCACTCCTGCAAAATTCTTATTTGTTTCGAGAATTTGATTACTGATCACTCTGCCAGGCTTGAAGGGGACATTAAGGTCCAAGCTGGAAAAAGGCATCAGTCTAATTTGTCAAATTTGCAAGTGATAACAAATTTAATTCTCTGAGCTGAAAGAATCAAACATTCACCCATCTTAATAAAAACTAAATAAAGATGACAAGCAGCCTCATACAAAACATCCCTGCTGCAGAAAGAATTTTACACTCACACTGAGGAGCTACTGACTGTCTCAGCAAGCAGAGTTCAACACGTGGCACAGAGAAACATCAGATTCACCCCCGTGTCACACAACTGAGCTGTGGCTTTCTGCTTAAACTATGATTCCTTTCCTATTAACCCAAACCCGTGTCTCAGATTTCTACTTGCCAAAAAAAAAAAGTATCTGTTAAATATTCTTGCTCATTTGATTAATTGTTTAATGCTGGTAAAGATCAAAGGCATTAACTAATGCAATTTTTTAATCTGTTTTGATTAGCTGGACTATTTACCAAATGCTGTCCTCTGAAATTTCACAGTATTTGTCAGAAATGTAGATTTCATTACACGTTAATAAACAGTGTAAAACATTGTTTTTCCATCAATGCAGAAACACAAGTATCTGCTCCTCACCCAGCTGGATTTTCAGCTGTGTAACCAATATCTGTTAAAGTGCTGGATTGTTTCTTTTTCCTCACCCACACCCCTTCACGGGCCAGAGCCAACAGACCAACTCATTTTACCCTGGTAACAAGGAGAATTTGGCTCTCCTCACACTGCAGCTCCTTTTTTAACACATTTATCTGTGTGTGTGCATCCACTGCATGTACTGAATAAATGAAGATAAAGCATTCAGTGACCACATGTTCAAACCCCTGTCAGGGCTTCGAGAAGCAGTTTCCTACTGTATTCACTGTGATGCAGGTTTAAATAAAAATAAGGTAAATAAAAATGGTTTACGTGAGCATTAAAAGGAATCCAAGGCTGACACTAAGAGGGTGAAACTGCCACTCCTGTCACAAGGCCCTGAATTCTGTCAGACGTGGTGTCTGACAGCAGCTTACAAGAACTTACTCCCTCAAAGACACTCTAGGAATGGAAAAGCATTTTTCCTAGAGTGCTTTCCCCGAGGAAGAGCTACAACAGTACATAGTCTACCATGAAGTCAAACTCATTAATCCAATTTATTTAAGTATTACACCATAAGTCTAAAAAGCAGCAAGAAGCAAGTGCCTGAGAAGCAAAATGGAAAAAGCACTTTGCTATCTGCTCGATTATGCCATAGCCATTCCACTTCCACACTTTGACTTACAACAAAGCAGTTTCTACACAAGCCTCTTTATAAAGTTTGAGTTTTGCTAAGCGTGGAGAAAAGCAAGGTTTGCTCTGTACAAATTTTCCAATCAGCAGTATTAAAAACTGGTAAAGTAGTAAATTAGTTAATAGCTCGGTTGGCAGATTAAGATAAAAATAAACCAGAATGGAGTGAATATGAAGTAGATGGTACAGCCCATTTATCCCACCACACTTGTAGGAATATCCTCTGAAGTCCAGAGGAATCTCTTCCAGGTTATCAGCTACACGTCCCTGCTGCTGGAAGCAGCTTCCCAAAGGGACCAATCTCCAAAGCACCCGTTTTCTGAAGGTTCCAGGCTGCTGACTTCTGGGTAGTTGCATCCCTGATCAATTCACATCCATTTCTTCTGGAGCTACCATCACCTTCTCTTACACACCTTGGTTTTCCTCCTGATGCTCACACACATCCCTCTCCTCCCCACTCAGATGTGACGTGCTCATATCCTGCCTGCTATTTATATTGCTGGGCTAATCAAGCCAATCTCTTCTGCTTCCTTCTGGGGGCTTTCTCTATCCCTCAATCACCTTAAGTAGCTTTTAAGTTCAGCTTCTCTATTTTAAATTCATTTTTGAGAGATGCACTGAGTATTTTAGATCAGGTTGTAAAAGTAGACTATTCAAAAGCATAAAAATTATCCTCCTGACTGGAAATCCTTGACCCAATACACCTTGCAATGACATTCTGTGGTCACCCAGGTCTGGCTGGGATGAGGACAATTTATTTCCTAGGAGCCCACAGGGTGCCACTCTAACCTGTGACCAGAACAGTGCTGACTTCTCACTGCTGAGCTACATCTGTAGTAGAGGAGATCAGTATGAAACTACTCTGCACTGCAGCTGGCCAAGGAGGTTTTGTTTCCTCCCCTTTGATTTCTGATTTTCCTAAACCTGTAGGCTTCTTAATCACATGATCGAACATTTCTGATCAATAAACCAAGTCCTCAATAAAATTAGGGCTTTGCACTTATTTTCAAATATTGAGGCAACTCAATTTAGACCAGAGTCCAAGGAATAACCATTTTTCAGGTCCAAAAAAGGAAGAAGAAATTCATTTAGAAAGCCTTGGGGGAATGGGACGAAGGTGCGAAGAGGAGGCAGGGAAGGATGATGGGATAAATGGAGGCCCAGTGTGGTAGCTAGAATCTGGATCTGGGTATGATGTTAAATAAAACAACAACAGTATTGCTGGGGTGCTAAATCCTTGTCACATTTAGGGTTTCCCTGCTTCTCTGCTGAACTGCCACTGCTCAGAGATCACGAGGGGCCATGTACACACTTGTTCTCCTCCTCGAGGGAGGAAATCAGAGAGGGATGTAAAGAAGCTCGATTCCAGCCTTTCTTCTCTCCAGCTGAGACACTTGGGGCTCAAAATGAGACTAAACCAGCTTGAGAGCAGGTTGGAGTTCCAGATAGGTTTGAAGTTGCAGCAGGATCCTGAAACATTCGGGGAGTTTCACCTCTCACTAGAGACAGGCAGAGTTGTTACAGAGCTGTTTCCACGAGAAGCCTCATGAAAGTTCATTATGCACCAGCCTGAATCATCCTCAGCTTGTCTTCGAAGCTGAAAAACCAGAATTCTCAAAGATTTCCTACTGGAAGGGGAAATTCCAATAGGAATTTCTTCTGTTAACAGTGTCTTCAAAAGGCAGTTTTTTTACTGCTACAGGTGACTGTGTTCAAAAGCAGAAGTGAAATCAGTGAAAGAGGAAACACAACTGATACACTTGCAGCTGATACCTGCAGCAATTCCACACCTGTCTGACTCTTGAATTCTTACCCCTTCCTGCCATTTTTATGTGGAAAATGAGCTGTAACCACAAGCAGAGGTATTTCCACATACCTGAATCAAGGATTCACTCAGCTTCTCTTCATCAACCTCTAAAATGATATTTTTTATTTCTTCATAAGGCAAACGGAAGGAACCCAAAAATATTGCTGAAATTCAGTAACACATCATTAGAATCAAAAAGGTCAAAAAGACTGATATACAAAGGCAAATCATTTCTAGCAAGTCAGAAATCATGTCTTCATCTAAATTGTTTCACAGTTAAGACGTCTCCCATATAAAACAAATGCTAGATAGGCACAATATTGCAGTGTGACTTATAATGAATTTCCTAAGAAATGAAACTATGACAGCATTTTTAACTTTTTGATCAGCCTCAGCTGCTCCCTAGCAATGTTACTTTCCAATAAAGTCTTATCTTTATGAATGACATCTGCATTGCTACTTAGACCTACTCAGCCAATAGAAAACTTTATCTATTATTATTATGGCTTCCAAACCACATATGAATATCTGTACTGCATTTACAAGTGGATAAATGATACTTACACGATATTCTAGAAAAAATTTCACATCAAAGGGGTAACGAAGAGCTGGGCAAAGTAAGAAAAAATGCCCTAACTCTACCACTTTTAGGGTAACTGAACTTATACAAGAGACACATACAACACAAACCCTTGGAAGATGGAGCTCTCAAAGCAATCTGATCTCAGAATGTTGTAAAACCTCAAGAGAGCCCAGTTCAGTAAACTACAAAGAATTCTTAACAGATGGATCAGCACAATATTGCAACAAAGTGCTTCATATTCAACCTAACTACTGCGGCTGATTATCCCACACCCACATTTTCTATCAATTGTGTCATAGCTCCTTTTCTGCTCGTGCAAACGTGCTCATGGATGTGGTAATAAACACAACACATCTGGGTTTACACGCTTATCTGCCATGGCCACAGTTGGACCAGGGACATTTATGGTGTTTCTGATCCAAAGAAAAGACTCTACTACTCTTAATGATTGATTTCCCCCCGTAATTAAAGAGGGGAGAAGCAAGTTAAATAATACAGGTGGGCTGGTTTTATCATCATTCACAGCAGCAGCACTTGCACCCCTTTAGCCCATGTGGCAACATCTCCCCTTGAACCTCTATCCCTTCACTGCTCTGAGCAGAAGGAACAATTAGCAATGGCCCTAAACCCCACCCCACAAACCCCGAACACTGTGCCTCACCCCAACTAACGAGAATCATTTAATTGTACTTTCAGTCCTGAGCAGTAATTGGGACAATCAACTGACAAAACCCCCAGTACTTCATTAAGTCTAAATCATTTTTTCCGTGTTACTTTTTTCATTTTTCCCACGTTATACAGTGAATTCAAAACATGTGCATTTAAACACTTGTGAATTTCAGACTCATGTTCAAATTAGCAGTTTTTAGAAAAAGCAATTGCACAGGTAAACAAAAAAAGAAAACTTACGACCAGTGAGATGCAGATGCTGCTTAGATACTGACCTAATGCCCTTCACATCACTTACATAAATTTTGTGCAGATTTTCCATCCAAAACTCTTAATTCTTTGATCTTCTTCTTTGACTGAGCTGCTTTCTTTTCTTCTGATTCTTCCACAGGCTTTTTGGCTGGAAAGTAGGTATTTGTTAAATTCTATTCATTATTACAACTGTTCAATCTTAGCTAACAGCAAGTCCATTAGAAAGCCATAATAATACATCTTTTACAATCAGTTCAAGGCAAAATCACTACAGTGCCTCAACCTACTGTAAAATATCCAAACAAACAAAGCAGATATCCAAAATTGAAAGGAACAAGAAATAAAAATATGACAATGAGCAATTTTCCCCAGCACTATCAAATAATATTTATGTATTTTAACCCAGGAAATTTCACTTCAGCTTCAATTTACTGCAAGCATTTTTAAAAACACAGGGATTTGGTGTTACCTCAAAGCACATGAGTGCCCTCTATTGAAACATGATTAACATTAATAAGCTCTCCATCCAAAGCCAACAACATAAATCACTTGATATTTATCACACTGAACAAAGGTATGTCTTTATTAATTATTTACATTGTCAGTTGTAAAGAGCAAAACTAACTAAGAAAAGAGTGTAAATTTTGAAGTGATTTCTTTTAAATTAGCAAGATTTGCTAGCCTCATATTCAGCACTTTCAGTTATATGGAAAGAAATGTGGCATTGGAATACCTAAAATATAAGCTGATTTTTTGCATAATTTAAAACAGTCAATTTCCACAGAATTTTCTTAAGCATTAAGTAAACCCATTAACATGGATTTATTTCCTTTTTAATATCACATAACATATTTGGCACTGAAGGAATAGAATCTTAATGTGCTTAACATTAATTGAACTTAATGAATATTTTAAGTCATTCAAAAGTAACTGAAAAACTGCAAAGTCAAATTAAGATGAAGTTTCAAGCAGACTGAATACGGTTTTGTTCTCTGAGCACTATTTTTTGTTGTACTGTAATGAGCCATCAAGGGTTTCATTACAGGTATCACCTAACAAAAAACGTTAATTTTTAGCATGAAGAATAATATAAAATCTCAGTTTCAACCTCTTTAATAAAAATAATGAAAAAAAAAAAAAAAAAAAGAAAATGGGTGTAAGGAGAGAAACACCTATTACCACTAGGAAAACATCTGGCATAAAGGAATTCTGCTGGTTTACAGCCCTGAACAACCAGTTTACCTCGGGCACGTTCGTGCCAGTGCTAACTGAGCCCGTCCCAGGCAGTGCCCTCAGCCCCAGCTGCCTCTGAAGAGCCCAAAGCCCGGAAGGTGAACGGAAAAGAGGATTCAACCCCAAACCAACACTCGCTCTCCCCTCGCCTTCCACTCCCTGCAGGCCTCCCACGAGCAGCTGGCCCTGAGCTGCACATCACAGATAACCTCGGGATTCCCACCTCCACTGACCCTCAGCTGTAATGAGCTCCGTTTAAAATCCTACAGTGACACTTCATCGAGTAATCAGACCCTTGTCACTAATTGTTCTCAATTAAACAAGGAAGTGAGACCAGGTGCTCAACAGCACAAATGAGAAACCACCCAGAGTTAAAAATTAGCTGTCCCGTGGGAAGGCAACAAATATTCTGAGTTCTGTTCTATCACAGGAGACGCTGCAAAGCCTGGATTTGTGTCTGCTGAGACAGCTGAGAAAAATGATTCCAGGATGAGTGACCTACTGCAAACTTCATCTGTTTAAGAGTTAAACCCCCCAGATCTCCATGGATTGGGTGTTGAAAGCACTGAACCCCACACCCTCTCCCAAGCCGCCCACAGGGCACCAGAGCTGTCTCAGCAGCTGGGAGCACCAAGGACAAACCTGCTGTCACCGCCGGTGATCAAACACAGCCAGCCCAGCCCCCGGCCTGCAAACTGCAGAGGGAACAAGGTTCTAAAGGAAGCAGGAGGAACAAATGTTTTTGTTACCAAATATCACCTCACGGAACGGGAACTTCCTCCAGTGACAATTCATGTAAATCGGAAAGAGCAAGGGAGAGAAACAACCTCTGTGAGCAGGAGTTCAAGGGCAAAGGTGTAACACCAGCCCCATGCAAAACTGGTATTGAGTTACTGAGCTGCTACAGCATCAAAAAAGGAAAAGGGGTTTGGGGGTTTAAATACATTTTATCAACAGACACAGAGGGCGAGCTGAGGCGGAATTCAGGACGGGAACTCTGCCTGTACAGGGCAAAGAACCAGTTTCCCTATCACCCCTCCTAACCTGCACGCAGGTGCACTCCTCAACTGGTCGTAAAATTAGGAACTACACTGAGACCACGGCAGATCACACATTCCAAAGTTTCCTAACAAACCATGGCTACTCTGGCCTACTCAAGCCTGAAGGGGTATAGCACCACTACTCACAGATCATCCATTTAACAAATATCAGATGTCTGGGTTAGATTAAATTTTTTCTACTTGAAACAAGGCCAGAGAAGATGTTCTTTCCAAAATGTTCTTATCTTTCCACACATAAAACTTCAAAGCTACCTTCATGCCAATTCAGAAAAAACAGAGAAACACTAGACCCAGGTACTTACGTGACTGTAAAGCCACAATACAGCATCAACACCAATCTCACCAAGCCCAAATTCACAGGCAGAAAGAGACACACACTACTAAAGTTTCTAAATTAGACAGCTCCAAGAATCTCTCCAGCACTGTTTGAGCCATGCTTGAGGTGCCATGGAGCATCAGAGAGCTCTCCAAAGCCACGCTCGTCCCTCTTCTGCCAGAGGCTCTGATCACACAGTCCATCTCAGCAGTGATTCAACTGTAACACACCCACGGATTACGGAATTTCGAAAAATAATTAACTCAATTAAAAAGATACTTGATACTTTTCAGAATCCAATACACTATTCCTGACCAACCTCCGGCCCCTCGTCAGGTTCTCCTTTCACAAGTGCCTCTTTAAAGATAAGATGCTTTTTGGTTTGATGCCACAGAACCAAAGGGAGAGATGAAAGAAGGATTTTATAGCAGACAACACAGGGTAGCTCAGAAAAGCAAGATGAAAAATCAATCTGGAAGCTAAAGCAGCTGAATTACTTCATACAGACCTTGGAGTTCAGTGCTGTGATTATTCATTACAGCACTTTGATAATGGTACTGCCTTACATCTTCATTCAAAATCAGCTTTTTTTCAAACCAACAAGTCTTACAGTCAGCACTGAGAGCTGGTGACTGCCATCCCCAGGTTTCCATGACAGAAATGGTTGGAGTTTAAGACAAAACGTGTCGCAGAGGGGAAACTTCCTTACTCTGTGACCACACCTGAGGAAGCAATAGAACACTGAAAGGAACAGGTCAGCTGCCCAGCTCTGGAGCCCTCTTGCACAGGGCCCAGCTCCTACCCAACTCCCCGCTCAGCCACCCCAGCATCCTGGGTCAGTTGGCTGCTCTCCTTCCAGAGCACGACAAGTTTTTCCACACCTCCAGGACGGCTTGATGCAACCTCAGCCTTCCACAGTCACTGCTCAGCAGCTCCATTCCCAGAACACACTCACTGCTCCGATCTGTATCAGCCCTAAGGATGGCAGAGCCCTCCAGTAAGCGGCTCAGCCTGGCCAGGTTCTCAAGCAGGTCACTCTTTGCAAAAGAGACAACTATCTCCTTCACAAGTCTCAGGAAGAGCCCACAAGCCCAAGCATTTTGCTCCCCCAGGACAGCAGCACAATGAGCAGAAGAGTTCACTCTTCCAAGGGCCTCTCAGGTTGTGCCCTGCTATTTCTGCTCCCCGTGTCTGGGCTAACAGACCAAGCTCACTCACGTCTGCTGCGTTTATGCAAAGCATTTTTAAATCCCCTGCCCTACATCTCTGTCTCTCCAGGATGGTTAATCCCATTTCACACGCATTTATGTGGACGAATATTTGGACTTACCTGGAATATATATATATACACACACACACAAACAGGCAGAGATACACATGTGGAGTTTTTGCTTTCAAGAAATGGAGGGAATTCTACTCTTGGTTGCTGAAAGTGATATCCCCATTCAGCTGGGAGGAGGAATTAAGCAAGCATGAAAAAAACCCCAACGAAGCAACAATTAACAGTCACTGAAATGGCAAAATAGCCACTAATGCAGAGTCACCTCACACCAGTTACACCTGCAGAGGGTTTTGTCTGGGCCTTCCTTTAAAATTCACCTCAGGTAGACAAAAGGAGGAAAGGGAAAGGGAGCCAATACGACAAAGCCAAAGGAGAACACAGAGACCAGAAAACAGCCGTAAACACCAACACTATAGAACTTTTTTTTTTAATTTAGAGCTCTATTAAGTTAGCAATAATACATTTGTTTATCAGCATTGGAGGGAAAAAGCTGATGCAAGATGCTGCAAGGTGTTGTTTGCTGTTGATCTGCCACTAGCCAGAGCATGTGCAGCTCCAGCTGTACCTTCAGTGAGACCTTCAGCTGGGAACTCCTCTAATCCCACTGCTTGAAACCCTTAAAACCCATCCAGGGTGTATTAAACAAAATGTTATGTCAGTTTAAAACACATTAAGCAAGACTAATGATAACCATGGCAAAGAACATACACAAACATGCTGAAATGCTTCAGAGACTTAATTAAGAGAAAAATTCTACCATCAGTACTTTTGTACTTCTGTAGTAAAAAAAGAAGCATACATTATTCTTGAAAATTATCATTTTACACCTGTTCATTAATTTAGCTACTGAATAGCATTAGAAGTGGCCATAACTAATTTTTTGAAATATATATGATTTTATTTAATTATGCTGAAGCTGTTAAAGCACTTTATTATGAGCTGAAATGTCCAGTTCATATGAAATTCCTTTCTTTCTTTAAATTATCAATGAATAATTTTAATAAAGAATTAACAGCAAAAACTGTCAGTCATGAATACGATGAGGATGAAAATTAAAGGGAGATAAAAAGGAGTACATTGAGTTACAGTGTGGAAAAAGCAGGTATTTTAGGTGAACTTTAGCCTACCTTAGCCTGAGCCTTAATCTCCAATTCTGGTCAAGTGTGTACACATAGTGAACAAAAACATCCTTACATTGCCATGGGAAATGAATGAGTAATTTCATCTTATTTCCATCTGGCAAGTGGCTTCCCACTTGCATTTACCAGTATTTGGCAGCAAAAGTAAATATACAGAAGAAATTAACTGCTTTGTTATTCCCTCTACCAGAGAGAAGAACCATGGCTAGTACTGGAGAATAAGAAAAAAAAAATTAAGTGTCTATACATTGCAAAGGATGTAAACTACACACACAAGAGTAGACTTGAGCAGCTGAAAGTCATAATTACACCGAATTTATCCCCCCCCCCCCAAAAAAAAAACAAAAAAACAACACGCATGAGATACAACTTGGACGAAAACTAA
>VYZQ01014556.1:47128-65255 GCA_013400655.1 Mystacornis crossleyi | reverse complement strand
TAATAATAATAATATTTTTTAAACAATACAGGTACACTAGATATTAATTTAACTAGGAATAATGCACTGGTTGCATGATTTCATGCAATCTTACATGTGGAAAGTTGTTACTCAGGACCTAAGGAAAGCTGTAACACCAGAAGGGTGAGTGTAGCTGAATGCCAGCGCTCAGCCTGGTCCTCCTGCAAGGCTGAAGACTGATCTAAGACAACTCAGGTCACTGCACCATCATGTGCAGCAATATTCTTCAGTGAGTGGGAGACCAGGGACTCCTCTGAAGCTAAAATAGGCTTTCAATGCAACATGTCAAAACCCATCCGGAACAAAACTGCACAAAAAAAGGGGGTTCAACACTCGCTGAACTGCAAAATGTTCTCCAGCTGGATTTAGCTCACTTCAGGCTGGCTGCTTTGAAAACCACAGCTTCTTTGATCCCAGTCCTAGCAATACTGTTGGACCTCTGCTGTACAATGAGCTCGAGGTCAGTAAAACATTTTTCAGTTGTGGTGGAAGCATTTAAGTTGGAATTTGTTAAATCAGGGGCACAATTCCATGGGAAGAAATTGAACTCTACGTGTGACATTTCTCTTCTTATTACACTTTAAAGTATTAAATCGTGCAGGTTTTTGCTTCCATTAAAAACAAGTTGCCAGATTTAGCATTTTGCTACTTTGAAGTCCCTCTTTTATTCTCCCCCAAAGGGCTTTAACTTTCAGACATGGTTATCCTTAAAAATATATTTTAAATGTTGGTTTTGAAACTTTACAAAGGATATGGCATTGGAGAAATTCGGGTGAAATGACTTTCCAAGGGCAACAGTCAGGGAACGGCAAAATATCTCCATTTTTCTTCCACCCCCACACTTCCCTTCAGTTTCCAGTATATTGAATTGGCAGTCAGCTCTTTCTAACTCCTGCACGGAGTTTAATGCTGAAGTTTTAGATAAGCTTTTCTTAGGATTAGTTTCTACCGAAACTGGTTCCAGAGGATTTTCCCATTCCCAGCAGCAATCTGAGTTGCTGCTGCTTCACGAACATAACCATAATTCACATGTTAGAGCAATGTTCCTTAAATATTGAAAAGCAAATCAAACTCTTATAGATCAAAGTGTGATTTGTGATGGATAAGAGCAGTGTAGGCTCACTGTGAGTGTACAGAAATGTGAAGGACACTGCTACACCTGATTTAATGCTACTCTCCTCCTCTGCCGCAACCACACAGTGCACTCGAATCTTATTTCAGCTTCCTCTGTATGTTAAGAAGACACACGACCAGGGATGATCCTCACCTTGCTTGCACCACTCTCTCTCTTCAGAGAAGAGTGAAATCCTTCATTCTGGTTTTCTTACAGATTATCCTGGCTTAGCCCCAACCTTCTTGCTTCTGCTGTAGGTGTGAATGTAACTTTTATGGAAATGCCTATCCCAAAATCAACTGGAATATGTGCGTTTGTGAGCCAAGGCATGTCCTTCTACACAGTCTGAAAAGTCTCAAGTGCCTTCGATGACATGACCATAAAGCCAGTGAGAGAAGGCAGGAAGTGCCATGCACCTCTGGAGTGTTTCACAGCGATCAGCTCCAAGCAGAGATTTCCTTTGCAGAGACCTCAGTGCCTGCGTCCACTGGAAGATGATCTGGTAGAAAACTTAACTGGAAAATTCTTATCATCACTTTTCTTCCCATTTCCTTTTTCCCAACAGCCCTTAAATCTTTAGGGTAAAACTTTGTTTGGAATGATCTACTCAGTGACAGGTAAAACTCCATCTCTTTGCAGTTACCACTATCATTTTCTGTGCAGTATTTATGAAAAAAACCCCCACAAACAGTTTCTGATTGCACCAAAACAGAAGAGGAAACATTTATAGGATCATAGAATGGTTTGGAGATATAGGTGTTATAGATAGAGTTAATTTATTTATCTTTTAAGAGTAAATAAGGTACTAGAGGTACATAATTGTAATTATTTTAAACTCCCCCAAGTAACATAGAGAGGGGAATCACTCTGCTTGTTGCCAATTCTCATTTTTGAAATGTCTTTACAGACTTACAGTGTATTAACAGTGTATTCTTGTTCTTTCAAAACTGAAATTTTCCACTAGCTGAAACTAACCCTCAATTCAGAGAGCAACATCTCTGCTGCTCAGAGTTGCCAAATCAAATTCCTTTTGCAAACTCAAAAGAATTATGTAATCTCGTTCTATATCCAATTTTCCCTTCTCTTGCTAACCTCCTCAGTGAGGCTCTAACAATAAGTCTTTCAGAGTTAACATTGTTTGACATGCACAATGTGGCACATGCAGAACTGTCCCTTTTGCCTTGGCAGTCCTTCAAAGCCTGAGCTGTTCCATGACTTCATGTAAAGTTTAAGTCAAAAGTAAATATGCCAGTAAGTGTGCCTCACCTGATGGGCTAATGGTTTTGGGGAAGGAATGGTCTTTCTCAAGGTGTTTTCTCTTGCTTGATCTCTGGTTCTGAGATGTCATGGATCCCAGGAGCCCCACTAGAATTTGAGTCTTTGAGTTCGGCAAACTCACTGTGATACTAAATATGGCAAGAAGTGCTAAAGGAAGACTCAGCTTAAAACTGTGCAGAAGTAGTTCAGCAAACAAGGTAACATTATGCAGATTGTGCTTTGTATGAAGGCCCTTAACAGCTTTCATAGAGGGGATGTGGTTATTAACAACACTTCTCCTGACTTGAATATCTGCAATGAATCTCTGCTGCTTAAAACATCTTTTTACATTTGCAGGAAGGGGAGAGGTTGCTGAGCTCCTGGTTTGCTCACATCTCTGTCTGTTCTGCTGACAAATATGCTGGTTTGTCCTTCGTCTTTTTGAACTGATCTGCCACAACTGTGCAATGCCTGAAATGAGATTTTAATGCTTAAGCAAGGATTTGAGTTACTGAGTCGTGGAAAATGAGAAGAGTAAGAGAACTGAGTAACATGGGGGGGGTGTACAAAAGTACGAGCAAGAGGAAGTAGGTGAAATGTGGGTTTTTCAGAGGTGGGAGTGAAAAACAGAGAGCCTGAGGAAGGGTACCAAACATCAGCATTTTGCACTTGGAAGAGAAGATAAAGAAACCCCATGGGAAGCAGTGGAGGAAGGGTACAGATTCAGGGGAAGGTTAATTGAGCCTGAAGATTTGGAAGAGTTGTTCCAGAAGCAGATAGAGCCTTATCCAAGCCAGAGGTTCTTGTACGAAATCAGAAGAGAAGGCATCCTATTACATACTAGTGACAGCCCGTACTCCTTTAAGGGCAGCGGGGTGCCATCCCATGGCCGAACTGAGGGAGATGTGCTGTTCCCACTCTGAGGACGTCTCCTGCATATGAGCATATATGAACAAGTGTTCTTCAACAAAACTGATCTTTGCCTGCTGCCCAGGGTGATCAGGGGACCTTATAGAAATATTGAATGAGTGTCCCTGATAGGAAAGGGAAATGCAGTTATTGTTATTGAAGAATTGCACCAGGATCCAACTGCAATTGCTCAGCCTCAAGGAAACAAATTTGAATGAGGTTAAGGTTTTGCAGAATGACATGCTGGTCCATATCATCAGCCAAGGATATAACAAGGTATTTTATTTTCTTCTTATCGACTCCGAAGTTATGATTGTGTTGTTTGGATGGTTATCTAAGGAGCAGCAGTCAAAATTTGTTCCGCTCCCTAAGACTCAGTCAGCAGAGAATTACTCCTGGTAAGTTTATGAGATGGTTGTGAGAAAAAAAAAAATTAAAATTTCAGCCCTAACTTAATTTGTGTCCATTCTAGAGTCTCTTCATTCTTCAATATACACTAGAGCAACTGACTTAAAATAAAATTGCTCATCCCAAGCCTTTGACCATGTAACTCTGCCACTGGCTGGAAGCAGGGAAATGGCAATGCTGACCATTTTCTTCACTGTGTCCTCAACTACCATAATCTGCCATGCAGGGGGAATTCCATTTGCAACTGCTGAGAACAGCCCCCATCTGATGGCAAGAACTGCCTAATGAGCTATTTCATAATCTCCTCATTCACAGACACCATCTCAGAGAGTGTGAGGAAATACTTCTGATAAATTATCATCCTCAAATGCCTTGTAGATTGTTGGGGGTTGAGAAGGTTTTCTTTTTGTGTGTGCATGTGTTCTTTTCTTCTCTCAAAGGAATTTTTTCCCCATGTTAAGGGGCGATTGCTGGGGTACTTAAGAAAAACAAAGGACCTAGCCAGCCACAAGGGAGGGGCCCAATTGTCCTTTTTTTTTGGTCTTGGTGGCGTCTTCTCAGGTGGGGGAGCAGAGACATCTGGAGANTTCCTTAGCAGACACCTGTCCAAACCAGGACATAGATAAACACCTAATTGTACCTTGACACAAGACAGTTGATAAATGATAGTGGGTACAGTCAGATGATGCTTCCATTTTTCAACGTAGTATTTTGGTACTTTTTCAAAGGAGCAACTAGGGACTTCTTAACCTTTGAAATGAAAAATACGGATACAGGAAAGTGGTGGATTTAACCTCTGAGCAAGTATGTGTTAATTTCAGTTCCTGAGAGTGTGTTGCATTAAACTGTTCTTGACAGATTTTAATAGGAATTTTGGACATTGTACATTAATAAATAAGTATTACCTTTGTTATTTTAAATGCAGTGGTTTTCCTTAGTTGAGAAAGCCTGGCGCTTTCATTTGATTTATATGATGCTATGTTAAAAAAAGGTAGTAATGATACGTGTGTTATTCATGTACTTGGAAGTCTCAAAGGATTTTAAATATATCTTGACATGTATGCTCATAAATTCTATCTAAGGTAGACATTTTGGCAAACTGGATATGGAATTAATGTTCCTGAGACTTCCAAACACCATTGATCAAAAATACTTTCAAAATTCTCCAGAATGCCAAACTGATTTCTTTTGAACCCGTCTGTGTGGTCAGTGCACCATTTATCAAATTGTCTTCAGCTTGGAGTCATAGTCTGTGGGCCCAGACTGCATTTCATTGCAAATTCTTCACACCACAAAGGCTTGATTCCATCAGTTTGAGACAGAGCAGTTGAGTGTGAGTGTCTAATGAAGAAGTGAAACATGAGTAGAGAGCTCAGTGCTCCAAACGTGGATCTGTTTATGAGTTTCTCAGTGGTGAGCTTTTACTCTCAATCCAAAGTGTGAAATGCAAAAGCTTTTGCAACCTATGTGTTTACTTTGAGGAGTGAGCCACATGGTCTTTTTTTGAGTGGATTGGGAGGGGTGCTCTTGAGACTGTTTGAGGGAGGCAGAATCAAACACACCAGCGGGCTCAGAGCAGGATTCTGGGTTTGCTTCTCCCTCTGTGTATGGATTTAACTCCTCTGGGACTTTTGCTACAAATGTTCTATAACTGTTAATACTCTAGACTCTTCTGGGCACCAAGATTAATTTTTTGTAACTATCTGTATGTGCTGACAGCTACAAATGTTAATTCCAGTAAGCATTGCTGCATTCTGGTCTACACAGCTGGCCCAAGTGGGGGCCACAAAGGTTATTTACCTCAGGAAAAAAAGATGACAACCTAGTATTTCTTTGGCAGAAAGCATTATTCTGGGTGCAGCAGTAACAAAACAGAAGTAAGTGGCTTGCAGTTCCAAGTCCTTGCCAGGCCCTCCTCCCTCCCAAAACGTGCCCTTGATATCTCTCCACGTGTGCTGCAAAGGCTTGCTCACCTACTGCCTTTTTGATGCCCTCCACAGCTTTTGGAGACCAGTCTGTTACTGGCCCTGGCTGCTCATGTCCGTACCACAGCATGTTTCCTCTGTAATTTAGGGAAGATAGAGATTTAAATATTTATAATAGGGTTTACTCACACACACACACACACACACACACACACACACACACACACCCCCACACCCACACCCACACCCACACACCCTCCCCCTAAGGTTATTCTAGCTCCCACTGATCTGGTCAAATATCATTCAAACCTTCTTCTTGCCTGATTACTTTTTCAACATGTGGAATGGGTCTTTCTGTCTGTGGTGGATCGCCTTTCTTTCTCCAAAATCTGCTCATTTTGATTCCTGGAGCTAATTTCTTTCCAGTAAAACTGTTTCAGTCTCTGAAATGATACTCTTGGCTCTTGTGGCAGAAACCTGAAATAGTGCTGCGACACTTTTTTGGGTGACCCCACAGCATTCAGAGTCATCTTCCAAACTTTATTCAGCCTCAAACTTTGTTCTTCCTCATAACTGCCCACACCAAGCAAAACACCTCTTCTAAAAGTTCGCTGTTTGAATGTATGAGAAACCTTCTATAAACTGAAAATTTCTTCTTCAGCAGAAATGAGCATTTTTTCAGTTTTGCCATGTTGAAGGCTTGTTCAAGATCCACAGTTCTGTGTTTCTTTTCAGGAACCACATACGAGAATTTATGAAGGACTTGAGTTTACCCAGCACTTTAGAAAGTGTTGTGATATATTTTACTGTCTTTTTAGAGTGTTGTTTTGGGTTTTTTCTATTCAAAGGAATGGAATATGCTGTTCCCAGTCTTTTTTGGGAGGCTTGATGCACGTAACCAGATGAACTGCTACTGAACCTTACTATTACATGATCAGATTGCTGGTACAGAGGCAAGTGTGGAATTTCTAGCTACACAGAATCTAATAAACTAGACAAAACACTTAAAATTCAAAGTTTAAAAGCTCAGGGGGCATCTCCAATATTAGTGTACCAGTGTTTGCCTGTTTTTTTCAGGAAGCACACATGCTAGTGCTTACAGTGATAGGACAGTTCTAACATATGACCACAAAGGACTGGGAGCAGAATTTGAGTTTTTTCAGGGAGTAAATTTCCCAAGGAGAGCTTGTTACTCTATCAGTCAGTGCCAAAGTCTGTATCACATTTTCTCTATGATTTGTATGTAAAGTCAAAACCCCACGTAAGCAGAAAACTGTGTCTTAAAAAACATTCGTAGAGCTGAATCTTCCAGAGAACCTTTCTTTCCCTTCTGCAAGAAATTTCTCCTTCCCACTGGGTTTCTTAGCAAATACCTTTTTAACCTAAATCATGTTTCTTTGCCCTCACTTTCCTATTGACAGCCCATTTGCTTGGCCGTCAGAGAGCAGCAATCAACATACATGTTCTTCTCAAAGAGTGTAGAAAGCTCTGGAGTGTTACCAGGGTTTCAAAAAAAATCCTTATGCTGGCAGGCTTAGCCATCCAAACCTGGTCCATGGGTCTTAGAGATGGGACACACTCCTTCCCCCAGGGTTAAAAGTTGTCACTTCACTACAGGTCTTGTTCTGGTGTATATTCCCCTTGTTTGGGGCATTTTCTATTTTTAAGACTGTCTTGGGGTGACCAACACAATACAACAGAGAGGGTGTTCCCCCTTCCTAAACATGGAGTCCTGTACCGTTCCCTCAGGTGGACGATCTGTGCTTCAGACTGAGTTGAACTCTGATGCCTTTTCAAGCCAGCTCCTTCCTGAAATTTTGTTTTCCTCTGTCCAGCTCCCTGGATAGAAGAGAAGCTTCTGCTGAAGGCACATGACGCTTTGTCTGGCCAGCCAGAGATATATAATGGTCTTGGCCATTAAACAAAGTAATTTCATAACAATAACTTCTATCTGGTCTGTTCTCTGGATTTTATGCACTTGCCAGGTTTTCACTTTTCTCCTCCTCTCTCTCACTCAAAAAAAGTAAAAAAATAACAGAACTGAGTTTCATTGTTTCCCTGTTAGCTCAGAAGAGCTGTGAGCCAAGTCAGAGTCCCTTTGCTGTATACATTCCAGGGATGGAGCATCAGGGCTCATGGATACCATCTTCCAGCCTCTTCGCTCTCTCCTCTCTCTGAGGGACTCTTAACTGGAAAGCAGGAGAAGCACAGCAACTTCTTCCATGTCCCAAGGTATCCTGGGCCTTTGTTCTAATTTGAGAGACATATTTGAGTTCAGGTAAGCATCCCTACGTCAGTCTTCTGTGTCTTGCAAGTCTTTGTCTGAATCCAAGCCCATGTAAACTGAGATTGCACAAGACTCCTTGGACATCCTTCGTTTTACTTAAGGTCCTCTCTCGTGCTCCCCATCCAGCTGTAACCTGTTACCTATCTTTTACCTCAGACAGATTCAGATGAACTTACGGGTGCATACACAGTCACTGTGTGCAGCAACTTTCAAAGTGGGATGCTCAGGGTGATTCTGTTCAGACATAAACCCCAACCAGTGTTTTCAGATGGGAGGCTGGCTGAGGTATGTGTGCCTCCAGAAAAGCCTGACCCTGAGCTGACACATCCCTTCTGTCCCATTTGATCTTCCCAAATATAAGCTGGAGTAGGAGGAGCCACCAGTGTCCTCTGAGTGAAAGTCCTTTAGATAATATGAATCCATTTCTGACTTATTTAGAAAACTGACTTTTTATGTTTTTCTTGTTTCTTTTCAGTTCCTTGAGCCTGTGTGTCAGCTGAAGTGCATTATTCCAGTGGAAAAAGGTGTCCCATTTCTAATGACAAGCTTTGTGATCCATCATCCCTCATTGCTCAGCGTTATGTCAAGCATGGCAACCCATTACCGAGTGCAACTCAAAAGTCCCTCAACAGCTGAGTGCCAGAATCTATGGCAGCAGAGCAGAGGTAAAATAATCACCTTACAGGGGTCTTTTTCCACACTTCTGCCCTAAACTTCTAATACTGGCTGTTGTTAAAGAAAGGATACAATTTTACAATCATTATTGTTTTTGTTTTAGTGCAGTTTTCTGAAGTTCTTTTTCATGTGCTGATCAAAATTGTGTTTATGTTAGCAGGGTTTTTAATCTGCTCCAACACACTGCATTCTGCCCCCAAAGACATGGTCGTATTTTCTGCCTTTTCTGGGACACTATGGAATTTGGACTCAGATTCTTTATAGAGGGCTCCAGCAAATGTTTAGATCTTGTTTTAATTATTTTCTGGCCATTGTTGAGCTTTGTGAGTACCTCCATTGTTTGTTCCAGTTTGATTGCAGATATCAGCTTATGCTTTCTCTTCTGGGAAACTTGATTCCTCTGGTGATATTTGCCTGTCTCATAGCCAATATTTCTGGTGCCCAAGATTGTTTGCACTGGAAGGAGAGATTGGTGACCTGTATTTCTTCAATGAAATCATGTTTGCTTGTGGAGATTGTTCACAGAGACCTGCAGCAATGAGCTAGGAGTCACTGTCTTTGCTCATAAAACCATGTTGCTTCTCAAGTAATTCCACCCCTTTTTGGTGGTTTTATTTTATAGGTGTTCTTTTTCTCTGCCAATGGTTGTTTCTGTCACTTCTGCAGGCACATCCAGGTCTGCCATGCCATTAGCAAAATTTAAAGTGTTAATTCAGTTCTCAGCCAAACCACCAAAGACAGATCTATATGACATGTAGATTAGTTATACAAACAGTAACTTCTGTTGTTAAACTAAAGAACTATTTTTTCTCCCATTTATCTTGAATAAAATGTTGCTACCAAACCCATCATCTTCAGAGAGGTTTGGAAAGATACATACCAAAGATAGTATGCTTTGAGACGGAATCTTTAGGCTGAATAATGAGAGATTTTGACTTCATCATGAGCCTTCATACAGACTTATTGGGTGGCTGATAGTGCCTTAGGCTTAATATGCCTGATTTTTCCCAATTGGAGGTACTGAAATAGCAGTAATTAATTATTCAACAGTCATAAAACTACAGATATTAGTGTCTATGAAGTGTATTTGGGTCTTTCACTGTAATTAATCTAAACTGCAAAACTAAATTAATTAATCAGAATTGTGACAAGCACACTCTGTAGATTATAGGCAGATATAGGTGGGGTTTTTTTCATTTTATTTAAACTGGAGGAGACACTGTAGACCTCAGTGGTGGCCTCTTCTTCCTGAGCCTTCAAGTCTTTCCTGGCTGAGATTGTGGGAAATCTGTTCTGCCATTCATCTAGAAGAGAAATATTCAAGGAAGTCAGATTTTGGGGAATGACCTTTGCATGTCTTTCTCCATTCCATATTGAAAAGGTTTTTTTTGTTTAAGATGTGTAGGTTAATTATGCAGCTATCAAAGAGGAATGAGTTAAAACAGTTTATCTAGGCAACAGGTGAACCACTGTGTCATTAAATGCACAACTGGGGAAGTTTAGAAGTTTGAAGTAACACCTTTCCTTTAGTGAAAATGTGTCTGTGAGGTAGGGAAACCAGGAGTGCTCCCTCAGTAGTGTTTTCTCGTTTGCCAACAAGAATAAAAAGAACTAATACATGGTTTATTTTCTAATGACAACAAGAATTACATAAAGCTTTGCATCTCTGTGGTGACCTGAGAGTTTGGACCTGTCTGCTGATCCTTGGCAGATCCTTGAGTTTGCAGAAAAGCTGTGGGGTGACTTCCCACCAGGGGGTGGGGAGTCTCTGCTGACAGCACTCACGGGGGTCAGCATGGCCTGGGCCATGGCTGCAACAGCGGCTGCTGCCCATCCCTGCCCACTGGTCCCAAACAGGCTCGTTGTCACTACAGCTGATGGTTTTTGTGCTTTTACCTGACAGATCCTTCTCATGAAGGATCTCTCTACTCTTTACCCTTGTTTTCTTTCTAATCTGAACAGATATTTTTTGCTCAACTAGAGAAACATGGAGTATGGTGTTTTGCCTCCAATTCACTGATAGCTCTGCTTCCAGCTTTAATGCTCTGCTTGAGGCTCTAAACTTCTCTAAGCCCTCTCCTCTCTCATGAGAATATTATAGATACCCTTCCATTTATTTTTGTCCCAGATTTTCAGCTTTATGTCTTTTGCCTTTTCTAGGATGCTCTTTTTCACTGATCTGAAAACACCTTCTTTGCCTCTACTGTTCTCTTTTGCTTCTTCAAGCCCACAAGGACTCACTCACTTATCTGTTATGGGGATGTCTCTGAAAAACCTTTCTTTCTCCAGAATTATCTTTGAAGGAAACTGGCTCTGAACTAACACTGGCTTTTCCCAAAGGGCCTGGACACATGCTTGAATTTCAGTCCATTTATTTCTCTTTCCTCCAGTGACATTTTTTGTGTTAACATCTCCCAAAACACAGATAAGTTTTACTAAACTGCCTTCCCTAATTGTTTTCAGATATAAATTATCCATCTTAAAACTCGCAAGTCATTAGTAATTGAAGGAACTTTTGGCATGTAAAATATGATGTTTAAATGCTGAGAGGAATCTGGCAGAACATTACCGCCCTACCTTTCCAAATGTTGCAAGATATTCTTGGCTTATAGCGTATTATGTAACAGAGCCTTTAAACACAGATTATCTTTAGAAAGAAAGTCAGTGAATATTGTCAAACCACAGTGATGAATTAGCTGAAGCTGATGAGATGCATTTGCAAAAGAAACTGACCAAGAGTAGTGAGAAGTAGCCAGTCTGTTTGGGGAATAACAATGTTCCTGAAGATAAGTAAATAATGCATGTGGTCCCACACTAATTGTTCTCTTGGAATGAATTTTCTGACTTCAGAGTAAACAGAAACTCAATTTACATTTTGCCTGTCTGCTTTTCATAGGGCGAACTAAGGACTTCTGCCTGTCAATATAGCAAAACAATTGGCCTAAACTGGTGTCATGGCAAGAAAAAATCAGTTTTCTATTGGAAGTCCTGCCATACAAGCAATTTCTGACTGGTGGAATGAGTGTTGGTCCTGTTTTTCTAGGACTCTTACTGGCATCAGAAGACCTGTACTGGGAGCAAAGTTAAAGGAACAGACTTTTAATGCCTTGGTTTGCTGATGTATTTTAAATAGATGCTATCTCTGAGCACTAAGATTTTAGACTTCAAAACCGTAAAAGAATGTGTCTTGGATGAACATTCTCATGCTCCTTGTAGGGATATTTGTGCACCTTAATCAGACTTTAAAAAATTATTTCAAACCTGTTTCTACATTCCCCAAGTTCTTACGTTGTTTATCATTACAGACTCATGATTTCTGGAAGGAGTAAATTACAACCCACTTCTCTTGTGAATATTTAATAATTTGAAGTTTTTTGAATATTTAATCTGCAGACTAAATATGAGTCCAGACAAAACTCCCATTCCTATTGGTGAGATTTTGCCCTATTTGTAACTAGCAGCTTGCCAAAGAATGTGGTGGATTCTCATTCTTATAGTCTTTAAATCAGACCAAATATCTTTCCGAGAAAGATGCCCTGAGTCAACCACAATTTATTGGAAATAATTTAGGAATTGCTGGGCAGCCTCCTCTGGGCTATACTCTGCAGATGTCAGAGAAGGTGACTGCAAAGTTTCCATATGATCTTAAAATCTACAAATACATGGCTGATCTTTGAAATACCATGGTCTTAAATAAGTTTTTCTTTTTTTCATCTGAGATATTTTAAGATCTTTGATGTGCTAATGATCCAAGCTGTCTGGCTAGATGATAAACCTCAGATGAAAGAAGTAGATGGTGAGTTAAGACTTCTTTCTCACCTCTGCCTGGGAGCTATGGCACATCTTAGTAACTTCCTTAATAAACAGTATGTGTTTTCAAGGGATTGGACATGATTTTAATTGCAGCTCTGTAGGAAACTGTTTTTCTATTTCATGAAAGCTCTCTTGATTTTTCAAAATGTTCTCATCTCCACACGGCTAAATCGTACCCACCACCTCACACCCCTTCCCAACATAAAGCTGATGGTTTAAGGTTCTGGGATTACAATGCCGTGTCCTCGCTCTGGGTGAACAGAGCAGGAGACTTATATTTTGTCTTCCAAACCATTCTGAAAGAGTTGGGCTGGGGACTACAGAGTCTTCACTGGAAAAAGTCCATCTCCTTCTTGTTTTGAATAGTGGTTCAATCCTGGGCCCTGAAATTTTCCCTGGAAAAAACTGGCCAACGCTTTCTGGTGAAAATGTCACGTCTGACAATTTGATATTTCTTGGCAGACACCTTCCTTCCCAAATATTAAAGTATATTGTCAGAAAACTCATGCCAAATCTACTGGCAATGATTACAAATAAAGCTATGATGGGATATAGAGATCACTGAAATTTGTGGAACTTTAAGAATCTCAAAAGCTTTCTGGACCACCAGAGATAACAAATAATAGCAACTCTGAGGCTGAGATGAAAATGCTATCAAATAGAATACAAATTGTGTCTTCCCCTTTAAGTGTTCAGCAGTTTCATAATGAGTATGTTTATAGAATTTGTAAATCAGGATTTTCTGTCGATGCTAGTGTCTACACAGGAGGAAAAAAAAGAAAAAAGAACAAAACTTTTTCTTCTCAAAATCTGATTTATTAAGTGTAAACAAATTTCCGTCCCAGTCTGTCTGAAGCTGGCAGTGCTGAATTTTACCCTTGCAGAAAGTATTTAATATAATATGTGTAAATATTATGTTAAAGGATTCATGTCCTGTTTTAAACAGTGGCAAAAAAGTTTCCTTTCAGCCTTTAGGTTTTCCACTAATTTATTTCATATTAAATCAGAGCAGGCTAAAAAACTGCTGATCAGATCTTTACTGAGCTTTATTGTAATGTAGTTTAAGTGGATGCAGACGGCTGGTTTTTATTTTTCTTTGTTTCTTGATTTTTTTTCCCCTCCATGTCTGAAATATTATACAGGAGACTGAAGTTCTTGTGGCATTAACATGAGAGTCTCAAAATGGGCCAAAAAATAAATATTATAAAAATGTGCCATCCAAATCAAATACTGTGTGAATAAGGGAAACTGGAGAGGTTACAATTGTGGTTCAAAATTTAACATGCAAGGTACCTCAAAAGTTAGCTAAATATATTTCAGATGAATGTAAAATGCAGAGCAAATGTGTTAAGTATCTTCCCTTGGTGAGATCTTGAGCCTGGCTCAAACAACAACCTCGGAGGTCAAGTTCCCACGTGGTAACCTATGGGGTGATGGGAATAGGCTCAGATCCCCCTCCCCCTTCAGCAACAGCATCCCCCTGGTAAAAAGGCCTGACAGTGCACCATGATAATATTCATGCTCATCAGCAATCAAAACCTCAAGCATGCGCAGGAACAATATAAGGAACCTTTAGGTTTCCTTACACAGGGGCAAAAACTTTGGCTACTGACTGCTCATGGTTCTTAACTGTATAATTGTCTCAATTATGCTAAATTGCACTGTGTAGTCCCCTAACAATTATGTGGGTTAGCAACAGTATTAAATGACAAAAATGACATTAACGTAGTCATAGGATTGCCTCGCAGAAGCATGAAAGTCAGAAAATACCAGAGTCTGCACAGGTTTCCCTTGAGGAACCACCCTCACCACTGCATGCTCTGGCAGCTGCAGGAGACTTAGGACAGGGGATGATCATAGTATCACTGATTTTGTAAAAAATCTTTGCTTATGGAACAGCTCTAGCAAAACACTTTGAAATGTTCACTAAATAGCAAATGTTTGGGCAAAAGTTCTCAGCCCGTGGCTCACCTCAGAGGGCTGATGTTGGCTATCAGAACTTGACTGAAGGGGTTTCAGCTGGTTTGGAGTATAACTCTGAAATCTTACCATGACCATCACAGTCCAATCCAATATTTCAGGACAGTTTCCATGAGAAGATTACTTTCAGGGTGAAGTTCTCATCATCCATTTGTCCACTTTGCTTTGCCTGGAGGCCAGACCCTTGAAACGGGTCTCAGCTGTGAAAACTGAGGAAGAACTTGCTCAGGAATTCTGGGGACTAAAATCCCAACATTTTTGGCAAGTGTGTAGTTTGTGACTCTTCTAAGACCTTCGTATTCACTCACGTGCTGGAGACCAGTTTCCTTCCTCTCCTACCTGTGTCAGCAGGGGTGTCTGTGGCAGCCGACCCCTACAGGTGGACTCTTGCTCTCAGGAAAGGTGCAATTCCTCCTCCTTTTCTGGAAATGTCAGCCTGCTCTACAATACCTCCAATGTGGTAAAGAGGTTTCTTGCCTGATGCACTTTTTTCAATATTATCTATTTTAAGATAAATATAACAATCCAATTTAATAATTTAAAAACCTTAAATCTACTGTTTTTACCATTTTATGTTATATGTTATTATTAATATATATCACATTTGGGCAGCAAGATGTGAACTACAAATGTGGCTTCTCTGTCATCCACAACTTTCCATAGGACTTATCAGAGACCTGCATTGTTTCAGTCCCTGTGACTGGCAACAATAAAGGCAGTAGATCAGATGAGCAACCAGACATGAGTATGAGCCTCAGGGAGCCCTAGGAAGTTACAGAACCAAGTGCCATCTTCTGTGCTGAACTGTTTGAAGGAAAAAAAAAAAGCTATATCTGGATTATTTAAATATTTGACCAGCTTCACTGTGAAATAGTATCAGGAATGAACAGAAAGGAGCTTGTTCTGGTGGAGTTTTCACGTACTGATTCTTTAAGGGGTTATGTAGGATCCTCTGCAGCTAGAAAGCTCATTAAATGCCTATTTTTAAAAAGACGGCCATAAGTTACGGGTATCAAATAGCATGGCCACATCAATGAATCCCATCTTAAATATTAGTGAAGCATTTATGCTTGTTGTCCTAAATTTCTGCTAAAATCCAGAGCAAGGGTCTACTTGATTGACTGCATCTGCCAGTGAACCCATTTGTAGAAGCCAGGAGTAATTTATGTTATCTCAAAGTAATAACAACTGGTGGAGAAATATTTTTTCACATAACCATCTGTGGAAAAACCAGTGCATTCCTCTTTTTGTACTCTGGGCTAACCTATAAATTAATTCCTTAGGTATTTATAAGGATAGCTCAGTGTGTGGAATTTGCTAATAAACCCTCCTAAGTTCTAGTTTGGGTTTCCTCTGGTGAGGTGAGCATGCATATCCCAACTAAGCCATCTGGACAGACCCTGCTCAGTCTGAAGAATTTGACACTGCTGTAAGGTTTAAGCATTCCTAGAAATTTTGGATTCCCTTACAAATTGTATTTACATTTTTTAATAGTGTGAGTGTAGCCAAGATGGACTCTATCTGTAAGAGGTCTCCCATTTATCAACTGAATACTTACTCTTTGAGCAGTGAAGAGGGTGAACCTTAGAAAAGCAAAGAAAATCTCTTTGAAAGGAGGAAAGAGAGGTATTTTCTTAAGCTGGCATGCCTTCTTGCATTTGAAGTCATATCTTATAAAATATATGGCCAAAGTTCAACATGATGTGGTTTGAGCTTGGCTTCCTTTGCTAAATAAGAGTATGTGTTCAGTGGATGAACCTTACTTTAATTTCTAATTCAGACTCAAATTCCCTCCAGATTTTGGGGAATTGTGCTCCCAGGGTTACGACCAACAAAATGAAGAAGGGGAGACCTGTATGCAAAGCTCTAGGATCTGAGATTTTGGCTTAAGGACCTCTCTATCCTGGACAAATCATTCCATATACAATCTCCCCCAGAACCAACTAACAAATAATCTACAAAGACTTACAAAAATGTATTGCAAAAATTAATGCTCTGGTTTTATCTCAGAGTTAGCATTCTAAAAATAACCCCAGTCTGTCCTCCTGGGCTCACGCTCAGTACTGCTTCTAAAAGCACTCAAATAAAAGTTTGCAGTTAAAGAAATGCTTTATCAGCCAAAATTATCTATAAGAAACTTGAGGAATTTTCTGGTGAATAAAATATTGCACTGCAAATATTTGCTCTGCTTTAACCTGGCACTGTTCCTGCTCTGAATCTATTGACAACCTGGGGGAAAGACACATTATCATTTTGAGCTGTGTCTCAGTATTCCTGATCTAGTTTCTTCGCAGAATATGCTACAGCAGCAATTATCTATGAAATTACATTTGATACTTTGATAGAAGTGTAACAGTGTGTCAGCTCTATTTCTTTGCAAAATACCTTTGATGTGGACACAGAACTCAGTAAGTGCAGCTCATTTAAAGTCAGAAACTTTTCTCTGGTCCCAGCATTACTCAGCTTCCCCATTTAATGTGTCCATCAGTTGCACTCTCAACAATTACTCCTGTCCAAAAAGAAATTATAATTAAAAAGTTAAGTTACTAGTTGAAAAAATGGTTTACATCAAAGAACACATTCCTGCAGTGCATTGTAGTTATGGCTGGGAAGTGAATATGGGTAGGCAGCCTTGACAGGGTCCCAAGCGAAGCAGCTCCATGCCTCATCTCACCTGCAGTTTTACCTATTTATTTTCCTCCTTTTGGGTGTCTCCTGCAGGCTGTGGTTCCATCTGGGCTCATGGCAGCATCAGAAGGATCAGCCATGGTCAGCCTCAACACCTGGGGCAGTGGGTAGTGAGGTGCACTTTGCTTTTTCCCTCTGGAAGGCACAACCTTCAGCCTGAGGGAGAGAGGAGCTTCACATTCTGTGCTCTCTCTTGCTCTACCACTCTCAAAACTTAATTTCAAAGGGCTCAAAGATTAATTTATTTGTTTACAAGAGACGCTCCTTTAAGAGAATGGGCTGGGCTCATATCTCACACCCATGCAAATGTGGAGTAATGGCTTTCATCTTGGAAATCACTTCAGTTTATGCTGCTTCAATAAACCACGAGTTGGCTACTGTGTTCTTTCCTATCATCATTTTAATACCAGTACACACGCCTATGTGCTCTGCAGTAAAATTAGAGAAAGAAACATCTGGCAAACAAAACCATTACCAAATAAATGTTGCCCATTGGCCCTGATTTCACACTCAAGATATTGAAAACAAATGTTCGGGTGTTACTGAGATCTTGACATGTTTGTGTTTAGTTCATTGGGTCAGCTGAAATTGCTCATGTTCACAGTGATCCCTGATGAGAGATGCTTTGAGTCACAGATTATTTAGACTATTCTCAGTATGGGGTACTACTCAAAGCTCCTTAGCAGCATGACTCTCATAATGATGATATAACCCAACAGCAGGTCCTCTGACCTGACAACATGCCCCCCACTTCTAGGGAATCTGTGTAGCTAAACAAAATATTTGGGAACTAGTGGGAAAACAGGAGTCACCTGCTATGAATCTGTCTTTATTTTAGGACAGACAGCACTCTGTGGCCTGTTTTGATTTCCTGGCCTATTATATTAGGGTTTTCACAGAGTTGCTCACAATTACAGAATAACCTGATTTGAAAAGGACCCACAAGGATTAATGAGTCCAACTCCTGGCCCTGCACAGCACCACCCCCGAGAGTCACATCCTGTGCCCAAGAGCATTGTCCAAATACTCCTAGAGCTCTCTCAGGCTGGT
>VYZQ01014556.1:36051-46647 GCA_013400655.1 Mystacornis crossleyi | reverse complement strand
TTTTCATCAACTGGCTTCCCTTGATCAATCAGGTGGGTTACATTGTCATAAAAGGAAATCAGGTTTGATAAGCAAAACTTCCCTCTCATGCAGCCGTGCTGGCTGTGACCAATGACTGTGCTGTCCTTCAGGTGTTTTTCAGTACCTCCCAGAATAATCTCCATAACTTGACTAGGCACTGAAGTGAGACAAACAGGCCTGTAGTTTCTGGGGTTTCTTTCTTGCCTTTCTTTCACTAGCTTCCAATCAGCTTCCAGTCAGAAATCTCATTCTTCATAGGTAGTATGCATCTTTGTCTCCAGACAATCTGCCTTTTCCTTCATCTCTATCCTTTATATGGTGCTTTGGAATGCCAAACACACTGCCTGAACTAGGCTGTATCCATTAATTTCTGGCTCTGTGTTGTGTTTTTACCAGACACTCCTCACCTTTCTGGATGAGAGTCACAAAAATTCTGGGCATTGTTTGGTTTGCAGTTTCTGCCTTTATTAGAATAATTTCGCTATTGAGGAAAGACTAAGTCAGTCTTGGTAGACTTGTAGGGGCCTTTACCCAAAAAGAAAAACATGCAGCCTCAGACAATCATAATCAGTTTAATGGATCCATTATTCTAACAGTACATGCAAATTTGGTCAAAATGAAACACTTCAGAAAATGTATTGATTTTGTCAGCACTTTAGTTAAAGAAAATAAGAAGGGGAAAGAATTTCAGTCCTGGTGAAATGTGCTGTTTTAAAAATACTGCTATTTTGGGCTTGGTTTTGTTTCAGAGAAACTTTTCTTTGGCATTTTAGCATTGTGTTGTTGGGTGTTATTTTAACAAAATCAACGTAGAAATTAGAAAATAAATGGTTTTGTTGAATTCTGAAACCTGCAGGTTTAATTTTAAAAGAAAATAGAATGCATGTCTAGATCAGCAGCTATCAGAACTTGTTTCAGCAGCGCTCTACTCTAAGCCAAAAAGCTTAAGTAATGTCCTTACCATCTCCCATCATCCAGCTCTGTCTGGGGAAAGTGGGACTGTAGGGGATTCAAATAACAAATTAACATGGAATCATTACAAGTAATTTAACTTTTGAAATGAGATATTTCTGCATGAACAATAGACCCATCTTGAGCGCCCTTCTTTCCCACAACTGTCAAACACGCTTGTTTTTATGAGGCCTGGGATAAAACTCAGTTTGACTTCTTGATAACATCTTCTTTGTATCAAAGTAAGTGAATGTGGCATAGATTCTGAAAAATTACTATGTACATGCAAAATCCAAACTGACTGTTATGTCAGCTTTTTTGCTTTCTCTCTGAATTTCTCTTCACCTCCCTTTTTATATCAAGATTTGAAGGCTTTCAGTGCAAAAGATTTTATCTAGAAAACACCTATTGAAGAAAACATGAGGATTTTTATGAAAATCTGATGATGGTGACAACTTTTGGTGACTTCTGACTGATCATTCCTAAGTGATCAGTTGTAAGTAAAGTATTTGATCATTTTTTCAGACTCCACATGGGCAAAGTAGGCAGTCATATCAGCAAAAATGGAAAGCACAGATCTAATTTTTCTTATGTCAACACATTAAAGCCAGTCACTATTTATAATGTTAGAGCAAGATGGTTTTATTATTCTTAGTAACATGGCAGAGTATGGGAGGTTTTATTATTCTTAGTAACATGGCAGAGTATGGGAGGTTAAAGGACAGAAAAAATTAGTATATGAGAAGAGTTTGGTGTCCTTAAAGTTCAAAAATGTCATAATTAAGAAAGTCCAGCAAGAACAAGGTGGTTGTGTGTCATCCCACTAATGAGCAATTAAAGTGTAGTCACATGGATGTAAGTGAATATGATTAGGAGTGAAAACTTACTATGTCCCAGAAGGAATTTTGTTTCAATTCCTGAAAGGAGCTGGTTGTTTAATTATGAACACACAGAGGATCAGAGTTACCATCAGATTCACTATGTATTTTAATTCATGAATCAAGCTTTTGTGTAACTGGGGAAAAAAAGAGAAATTGTGATTTAATTAGTGGCATGAGAGTTGGACAACCCAATCTCATTAGGACTAATAACTTTCCAGGAAGCGCCGAGCGCCGTCTCACACATCATCTCCCAGAAATGATCGCTATTCTGCAGGACTGAGCTCAGTGTTTAATGCCAGTGTTGCAGGAAGCTGTCATTAGCTGTGTTAGGGAGGACAAAACAGGGACAGAAGGCTGCTATTCCTGAAGTGAGTGTGGCAATCCAGGCTCTCACAGTTTACGCTTGCTCATTAATCCCACAATTTGCCATCTCCCCCAGCACAGGCTCGAAGAACAAATTGGATTTTATTAAGAAGGGAAATAACAGAGGATAACTCCAAACAAACAAGGAAGTTGGGCAGGAAGGGGTCAGATGTGGAGAAGATGGGGCACAGATGTTTTCAGGACTTAATACACATGGGTGCAGCCACCAAAGGAATCCTGCAGGGCAACAGAGGGTGCCATTGTGCCACTATGCTAATGGTGTAAGCCTTGGTGGGGATGGTTTCCCTCTCAGGTCTAGCAGATAAAACACAATCTCATATATATTCATTTATATATCTGTTATATTAGGATCATATATTTATTTATAAATATTTGAAATTTTTTTTTCATGGCAATGCCAGCAGGAGGGCATCACACATGCTTTCACATGTATATATATATGCATATATGTATAAATAAATAAATATACTGCTGAGGGGCTGAAAAAATGCTGAAGTCCTAGGTAGGCTATGATAAATGTCTTCAGAACACATTCTTTCCTAGCTTCATCTGCAATCCACCCTCTAATTTCTTGATCTGGCAATATATAGGCTCCCAGTTAAGCCCTATCCCTTCCCCTCTCACCAGTGCTTTGTCATTGGAATATTTCCCTACAAATCTACTCTGGCTCGTGGTCTAGCAGATCAAAGTACTCAGTCACTGGCAGCATTTGTTTATAGTAAAAAATGCCATAGCTTCATATCCAGATTTAGCCCTTGTCTCTCAGTGCTGTCGAAAAGGGACATTTTTAGATATCGATGCTCATTCCTGGTTCTCAAGTTATCAGAATTTACAGTTGTAATGTTCTTCTGAACAGTGTAGGCTATTTTTGTCAGAATGGAGGCACGTGATAGACCAAAGCGATTAAGTCTCCTTACTTTATTAACAGGATGGTAAAAAATAGTCCTAATTAAATATTTTTCACCTCTCCTAAACACTCTTAAAGTAGCCCTTTCTGCAAGGGAAGGGGCATAAGCAGAGGGTGTGACGGGGCGGCACGACTTTCATGGCACTCCTCTGGCTGCCTGCATAATTCATGGCACTTGTTACGTGCCCAGCCCAACATTCATCTGATAAAACCCTCTCCCCACCACCGTGAGCTCCTCACCCGTGTCCCAGGCAGGCACTTGCTCACCCCATGCAGGATTTGCTTCGCGCAGCAGGAGACACTTGGGGAGTAAAGTCACCAATGCCCTTTAAATCGCTGCAAAGAGGGTCAAGGTCTTAAAAGCTTAAGAGGAGAAGCTGAGCCGTGCAAATGTTGGTGTAAAAGCTCCGTTGTACAAACAAGAGTCGCATTCCAAGGATGCTGCCACCTTGGATTTCACTAAAAAATAACACCCCCCTCTTTACAACCGCTGAACTATTTAGGCTGTGAATCCTCAGGACAGGCAACCTTTATTTTGAACCTGGTGATCCTCCAGGCTCACAATCCCTTCTCCCACCAGAGCGCAGACTTAAGTCCACGTTGTGTTGTTGCAATGCAGATCTGAACACAAATTTTGGGTTCTGTCTGTGTTGGAAAGGCAATAAAGACCCAGCAAATGACAGATCCCACTTGCTGCCTATGGAATATATATATATCAAATAGTTTTTTGAACCTTCAGAGGGAACAGCAATGAGATCAGCTAAGCCCCTAAGTACTTTAGAAGCACTGAAGTTTTGACCCTGTAAGGTTTTTTTTTTTAATAGAAGTGCATGTCTTAGAAACAAAACCATGTGCCATGCAAGTTATTCCTGCTCTAAACAGGGTATCTTATCACAGTGCCATAAATTACAATGGACTGAAAATTACACACAGTGTTTCATTGAAAACCAACATGAAAAGCCTTATGGCAGAAAAATAACATGGCTCTTTTTGTATAGACTCATTTGGAATTACTGCTTTCTCTTGAGTTTTGCTTTGAGGGTGAAGAGGATCAGGTCTGTAATAAAAATGTTTCATGGAAAGAGAAGTAGAATTTTTCAGTGTGAAAAGGTCCAAAATAGATGCAAGAAGAACCCCAGATTGTCAGTGGTTTGGAGGTAGAGGGGAACACTTCTGCTCCTATGGTGAATGTCCTAAAGAGGACTGGAAAACTTTCAAACTTTAAAAATACAGGGTTTTTTGAACACAAATGAGAGTTATTAATGTCTAAGCAGCAGAAACTCAATGTGACTAGGGAAGCCAAAAGAGAAAGAGCAAAGTTTCTGTGCCCACAATATGCCGAACACCAGTATGTGGAAGATGAACTGTAAACACAAACCCCAGGCTACTGTGGGACAGTCTCTAATGGCCAGGACAAAAGAGAAAGCAGCATTTGGCTCCAATGCCCTCCCTGGAAGTGTTCCAAGCCAGGCTGGGTGGGGCTTTGAGCAAACTGATCTGGTACAAGGTGTCCCTCTCTGTGGCTGGGGGAGTGGAAGTGGATGGTCTTTAAGGTCCCTTCCAACAAAAACCATCCTGTGATTCCATGAAGTCGGTTGTGGAGGATGTTCACCTACATTCCTTTGCCAGCAAACAGTGGTGTGTTGGGCCAGTCAAGGAACTGACCACTGCCACAGCACCACTGGGCTGCCAACATAAGCCACAGTGTGAAGGAGTAAGCATGGGGCTTTTTCTGCTGATCACTTTGAATAAAACTTGTGTTGGTGCAGGGGAGCCATGAACCTCCACCTACTGTAAATTCGTAGGAGCTGTCATGATCAGCCAGATTTTTTTTTTGGAACAAAGGAAACTCCCCCTCTGAGACCTTTATAAGTTACCCTGGTGTCTAATGTTGCCAGCCTCGCCCTTCCTGTCCCCTCCTCACCTACCTTTGATGGTGAGCCAGGTATTGTTTGGATGACTTTTACACCGAGGTCTGTTGATTCCCCATTGAAATCAGTCACAACAGGTTGGCTCTTTCTTTATCTGAGCACATTGTGTTTATGAGGACTGATAATCCTGGTCATTTTCGATAAACTCCATGGAATTTATGTTCACAGGTGCTCTCTGAAAATGATGCAGTAGAAAAGAGTCACCATGGTCCCTCTGAGCCAGCAGCAGGGACAGTCAGTACAAGAAGGAAAAGTGGCATCTTCTTGGACATGCACCTTGAAGGAAACCTGAACACCTCTAAGGTTTCCCCTTGCACCAAAAAACTACTTGAGGCCCGAAGTGCCTGGATTTATCCTTCATGACTGTTTAAATTCTGTTTTACTCTAACTTTTCATCTTCATTTCTTAGTGCTATTTCAGAACTGGAGTTTCTATCCTACGGAAAAGTCTGCCATTTCAGTTTCTGTTTCCATTCTCAGTCAGAATTAAAAGAATGTGTTTAGAAATTCCACCCCGGGGAAAAAAAAAACCACCCGTGTTGCCCATCACCTGAGCCAACCACACTTAAGTATAGCTGAAATGTTTCTGCCAAACTGCTTCTATTTCCTCTTTCTAAAATAGATAAAATAGTTCAAAAAGTTTCTATAATCTTCTTAAACAAGTTAAATTTGTCAGAAGAATTTTTGTTTTGACAGAACAGTATTATTCTAACAAAAGTTACTAGTTATATAAGTTATAAGCTATATAAATATGTCATAATCTAAGTCTAGTCTTTTCCTTCCTTCTGCCAAGTTCATGAGAATACAGAGACATGGAGAAGACCCACACTCTTCTTTCTAAAGATCTTTTGCCTCAGCAAAATCTTTTGCCTCAGTAAAATCTTTTGCCACAAAAATCTTTTGCTGTGAACAAGGCCATTCATTGATTTGATCTTAACTCTCTGCCCCAGCAAAAATAGAGTTCGTAGAGAGTTGTTCCCAATCATAGGGGTTTGTATAGTTTGGGAAAAAGCTGGCTGTGGCCAAGATGCTCAGACTTTCTTACCTAGACAATTGCACCTTAACTTGAAACTCTAGCTCTTAACACTGCACTTAGTCTGCCATGCTACATCCATCCTATGATCTGGAATACCACAAAAACCCAGACAAAATGGTGAGTTGCCTCTTCTGTAAGAAATGATGTGCAATCACTTCCCAGAAAGGGCTGCTGTCATTCTGTGCGAAAGCATGGTCAGGGTTGTTTTCCTAATCCCAGAGGTACTCTTGCCCCTGCCCTCCCGCGAATGTTTGGAGAAGAAGAGTAGTCAGGAAAAACAGAGACTATGGCACGAGACAACTGCACAGCACCGCACTTACAGTTTTCAAGTGGGATAGCAGTAAATGACATGAAAAACATGCTGAAATTGCAAAACTGCAGTCACCACTTATTTTTTTACTCCACCCCTTAACATATGTCTGAAATATACCCAGATCATAACACTACTTCCTACTAGCACAATGATTAGTCCCTTTTGCTCTTTGAATTGAGAGAGAAGGGTTTATCCTAACTAAAAGAGAGGAGAAGATTCAGATAATTTTTCTAAGGGAAAAGATATTTAAGAAATCATCTATTAGCCATAATCATGAAGGTTTTTCCAGGATATTCAAGTTAAATATTAGACAACTGCCATCACCACTGAATAGATAAAGAAAAGTGTACTTGACCTTGATGCATCCGTGTATATATTCTTCCCACTGATAATTCTGGAGTTTAGAGGGTGCTGAAGTGATACCTCCATGCCGTGCTAGGTGTTCCCCTGACAGATGGGCCTCTGCTGGTGAACCTTGCAGGCCAACCCCTATCACACTCACTTAGCCAAAGGGTCAAACATTGGTAGGACCAGAGCATGGGGTCACTGAAACACCTCCATGAGTCTGACAGTCCTTTAGATAATCATCTGTTAGATCTTGAAATCCTCTGGGGCTGACATGCAACAGGAAGGCAGTACCCTTCCCATCCCATCTTTCAGCAGCGGATCCATGTACTTTCTCTGGAAGACTATCCACGTGCCCTTGTCCATCTGTGCATTAATCACATGCCATTATCTCGCTGCCATTGGGTGCAGTCCTTTCTCCAAGGTCTTTTGATGAGAAAGGCCCCAAATGACCTAGGTCAGGATCCAGTCTTACTGTGTAAGAAAGGGGTTTCTCTCATCTCGTTTCAGGCGGAGTCCCTCACTAGACACACATGCAAGACATTTTAATAGTAATTATCATCTCCTGATGCCAAAGTTTGCTCTATAAATTTCTCTAAACCAGCTTTTTAGCATACTATCTCTTCAGCCCTCTATATTTGCATGCACACACACACAGTTACATGCAGCATGGGATCACACACTGCCTCAACAAGGCCGTGTTGTGTTTTTGTCACGTAATACAGTAAGGGTTAATCTCCTCATTCAAAACTCAGCACTTCATCCAACTTTCTGTCCTGCACAACTGCTACGTGACCTCCTGAGCTGTGGGATCAGCCACAGTGTTACACCACAAGGCTTCCAGGTACGGCTTCCAGGCCCGGGGCAGGGGAAATCACTGCTTGGTCTGTGGCATCTGTCAGCATATTGCCACAAGCTTTCATTCTATATTTATGAAAAGGTGCTGAGGCACAGCAGGCATTATGCATGATCTTCAGCATAAAAAAGGATCCTGCCCTTATCAGTTTTCTGCAGTAATTTGCTAAATGTCACTGGCGTTACCCAGGTCTCATTCTGCAGAGCCCTGGCATGCCGTGGTGCTGCTGAAATGCAGCGCTGTCCTCGCACTCGTGCGTTTGCTCTGTCATGAGATCTTCCAAATGCTGGGTGTTTGATAGGCCGGTTAGCTGCCTGAATAAATATTTTCACTTTCTTTTAGTCAATGCTAGAGCCAAACTTTCAACTGAAAATAGCTTGGGGTAAGTACTCTTGGTTTAAAGTCAATTTTGTAGTAGATTCTGTTCGTGGAATCACTGATCAGTGTTTCTGTGTTGGCTTTTAAAACACAGCTTAGCATATTGCAGAGAAAAAAAATTTTTACCTCTAGAAGTATTATATTTTAGTTGTGTCTGTTTTTGGGAGGCTATCCTAAACTGTTCATGGAAAAGTAAAGCAAAACATTCTAGCTCAAACCCAGTGATATATACCTTTTACAGGAATTTGACGGTTTTACCTTAATGGTTCACTGCAGTTACTACCTACATTTTCTGAAGCCTAAAGACATTAAAAATTAAAAAAAAAATATATAAAAGGAATAAATTTCATCAGCTGCAGATTTAAGCAGAATATTTAAAACCTCAGTACGAGTTTAAAAAATAAATAACAAAAAGGTAAGATCCTAGTTTGGACAGTGAGTTATTTTTGACATTATTTGATTCAAGAACTCAACATGGATATTTTTGAAGTATGGTTCATATTAACATTTGGATAGAGTACATTTCCTTTTCTTGATTCAATCATGAAAAAATTCCACTTACAGATAGTCCATACAATAGTGCAACCTCTTTCACACATTACTACATCATAATCCATTTGGCTGTACTTGCTTCAAACAGGTCCACTCTACCCATATGGCCTGGCTTTAGTGTTTCTTGCTCCCATCTGTTTTAAGTTATCTTCTTAGGGCTGTGTTTTACCGAGAGATGCTCTTCAGCCACATGCAGAAAGGCTGTTTCTGAGAGAAAATGTGAACAACTGGGGACTTCTATGCTCTCACATCTGTGGGAGTTCATTGGAGTCGACTGAGCCTACTGCTGTAGATTTTGGCTCTGCAGGGTCTGTTAAAGCCCATTTTGTCTGCATGGTCTAAGTTTTCATTACAAAACCCTAGAGGCCTGGTTTGGAAATCCTTGATTTGTGTGAATATTCCTGCTGGAGAGCAGTCCTGCAAAAAGATGTCTTTTATTTTCATTTTCCCATTCACCTCTTTCCCTCCTCAGCTCTCCCACTGGGTCAGTGAGTACTGACCACGTCCTACACTCTGCAGAAGGAGAACAACGCTCCTTGCCCCAAGGCCTTTTCATCCTCAGCAGACAAGTTAAATCAAAATCTAGAAGAGAGTTCGACTGTCTTCCCCAGCCTTTTGATGAGTCTCAGGTTGGGCTGGGAAGCCAGGAGGAGCCAACCCAGCTCACAGGACCTTCCCCTACCCTCCAGCCTCACTCCATGCTTATGGAGTGGTGGGACCATGGAAGTCACTGCCTTGTTAGGAAGTCCACAATCTTCTCCTTTCTTGTTCTCTCCTGAAACTCGATGTTCCTGACATAGTGATGCCACTTGACATTACTGATCCCTCCTAAACACCTGCTATCAAATGCATCAAATCTTTTCTTGTCAGCTTGCGTAATGCCCCAGGTCTTTGCAGCATCGAGCAAAACTGATACCACACAGCTGTTGTAGAGTCTTATTTTTTGTTTTGCGAACATGTCACTGCCCCATGCTTTTGCCCTTGAATTTATTTGCATTGATATTCACCTTATACCACTCAAGCTTAAAAGGACACTGGACAAAATCCAGGCAGAGTGGTCCAAAGTACTGAAAATGGGAATAAAATATGAACGCTGCCATGATTGCAACTGACCTCAGAAAAGAAGGACAAAGCCACTATTTCGTTTCCTCAGTAGACCCAAAGCCATTAGATAATCAAAAGCTTTGATGTTTATGTCTAGTGAAAGCTTCAAATTTTAGGATTCTTCTTTTAAGGTGATCACTGGCCTTTTGGCTCACCAAGGATGAACCAGAGGATTTTCAATTCTTGTTCATAGCTGGTCATACTGTATTTATTAATACCCTTAGAAAAGCGAGACAGAAGGCAGTGGATCTTAAATAATGTGTTAAGAATGAGGGGTGGGTTTTCTTTTTCAGAAGTGAAAATTTGTGATGTTACTGAATTTATTGATGAAGTTCTGCAGCAAAATTTAAAAAGAAAATAACACAGAGAAAAGAAAACAAAGAGCTCTGTGCATAATCATTTTCATTTTTCCAAAGGTAGTAACATAATTTATCACAATTTTTAAAATAATTTCTGACTATTTTTAAAGTTATATAAAGAATGTAAAAGAAAACAGACATAGCTCGATCCTCTCGATTTTTAAATTAACCTTTCCTGATTTGTTTTGTCTTCTGTTAAATCTTTCTTTGTCTGAGTCTGTGTGAAAGAATAGAAAGGTGTGGGTGCATTCTTACATAATATTGAAATAATTGGTAACAAATGTAAGAAAAAGAAATCTGAAAAAGGCTAGAGCTGTGTAGAATGTATTTTTCTTATATACAAATTCTGGAAACCTTCACATGGCATAAAATCAGACTATGACAGCCCCTGCAGGGCACCACATATATTTAGTAAAACTAATATTATGTCACAAAATAAAGAAATGTTCCTTCCTAAAATTATAGAAGTTTATGGAAAAAAATATTAATGCTAAATAACCGAGACAGAGAAGCTTATAGTAAGCCCAGGCCACCACAAAAAATAACGTATTCCTCAAAATTTAAGAGGATAATAATATT
>VYZQ01014556.1:0-22142 GCA_013400655.1 Mystacornis crossleyi | reverse complement strand
TAATTGGAGCATAGATGGTGGTAATAACTCCAGAAAATTAAACACACTTTTTTTTTTTTTTTGCTTTTCTTCCTATTCTTTCTACAGACAATAACCACCTTAGAAATCATTTGGCCAGGAAATGCTGCTCACTGCACCAAAACACAATAAGAAGTTCAACAAAGCAGCCAAGATATTAATCAATTTTTCCGATTCCTTTAAAAAAACATTGAGCGACATGGCAAAATAAACTCCCATCTGGGTAATTTTTGTTGACACAATAGTGTACATTGTGTAGAGAAGCTGCCTTCTTTGATTTGTTTCATCCAGCAACGAGGTAAATGGGTCTTAGCTCTCCAGCTGCATTATCAGGGAGAGCATTAGCATGGCTGCTGTGCCGTTTATCTCCTGTGCCTCCTGACAGGTCCCTTGTCCTGCTGTCACAACAGATATTTCTGCAGCTAGAGACACTCTGCAGAGAGCCCAGCAGCCCAGAGCAGGTACCTCCACAGCAAGAGGGGAGTGGGAGGCCTTGCACATCCTGAAAACATAAAAGGTTTTTATTTCTCCTTTACCTCCTGCGAAGGCAAGAGTGCATTGACAGCACCATTTTTATTACAGAAACTCCTTGAGCACCCAGGAAGGGCACTGCTCAAACACCCCTCACAGGTCTGAGCCAAAAGATGAGGAGCAGTACAATGCATGATTTTTTTTGGTTATTTTTTCAGCGTTTTGGAACTGTAAAGCCAGCTAAGCTTTCTAGTTGCCCAGTCACAGAATCACAAACTGATTGATACTGGAAAGGACCTCAGTAGATCATCTTGTGTGAATTCCTTGCTTGAGCAGCGGCGCTTAGAGCTGGTTGCTCAGGATTGTGTCCAGACAGCTTTTGAGGATCTCCAAGGATGGAGACTCCACAACATCCCTGGGCAGCATGTGCCAGTCACCCTCAGAGTAAAAAAGTGTTTTCAGATGTTCAGAGGAAGCCTCCCATGTTTCAGTTTGTGCCTGGTGCCTCTTACCCTGTTACCACCAAAAAAATCCCGTCTGTCTTATTTGCACCCTCCCTTCAGGCATTTATATATGTATTGATAAGAACCCCCAAGCCTTCTCTTCTTCATGCTGAACTGTCCCAACTCTCTCAGGCTTCCCTCGCCTTGGGAGAGATGCTCCAGCCCCTCCAGGTTTTTCATGGCCCTTTGCTTGATTCCCTCCAGTAGGTCCATGTCTCCCTTCCACTGAGGAGCCCAGAACTAGACCCAGTCTTCCAGGTGTGACCTCAGTCACACCTCAGTGCTGAGCAGAGGAAAGGACCTTTAAGAACCAGAGGGTCCTTTCTTTCCTTTCTTTATGCAGGCTTTCATTTGGTGCACTGCAATAATAGAAATGCTCTAGAGTGCCAAAGCCTTCTCCTTTCACCTCTGTCCATAACACTTGCAAGTTGTCAGTCCCCTTGCTATGAGCTTGTTTTTCTTGTCAAGGACAGTGCTGACCACTTGTGCTGGCTAAAGAGCTGCAGCACTTGGTGCCAGAGGCAAACCTGCAACTGGATTAGTTACAGCTGTTGAGCCTTGACACCAAAAATCTCCCTTTGCAGAGGCACTGGAATACAACACACCCCTCTATTCTACCCTGGTCACACCATCACACAGGTCTGCATTTCCGTGGTGGTTTCCATGCAGTCAGTGTCAGTCCTCTGTGTTATTGTGCTCAGCATCACCAAACCTCTCCAAAAGCCCTTGCAGCAGGGTCAGAATCCGAACTTGGGCAAGATGGTTTTGTTTTTGCAATTTTTTTTCCTATCCAAAATGTGCTAATTGAAAACTACATTCAGATGATCAACATGCACATTTCCCAGGATGTAGGTGGTACAGGAGCAGAGCTGGGTGTTCTCTCACCGCCGCACCTGGAGCCACCAGAGCACAGAGGCTGCCGTTCCAGGAGGATTCAGCTGCTGTCTCTACACTTTTCACAACTTAAAGTGCACAGATTTGCCATGCAACCATATAGGTGTCAAGCTCACCAACTTTATGTCACCAGTCAGGCAGTGTAGCACTGATAGAGATTGGACACGTTTTCAGGTAGGTTCTATGTAGGTTAAAAAAAAAAAAAAATTTGTAGCTTGATAAAACTCTTTATTTCTGACTTTTGAAACCAGGATCCTGAGAATTAGAAATACATTGAGCAGTCTAGATCCTGCTTAGGAAAACAGTAGGAATTAAAATGCTTGAGTAAGTGACAGGCACTAAGCATCCTTTTGCTCCTAGGCTTAAAATGTGGTTGTTACAAGGGACTGCCAGCAGACTTATTCTGGGAAACTATTTCTTTAGTTATTCTGAAGTGTTACACTTTGTTCTGGTTGTGGATACCTCAGTGAAATCAGAAGGGACAACCTGCCCTTTCCACAATAAATTAAAACCTGACTTCCTTTATAAAGCAACAGGGAGGGATGGTGCAGGATTCAGCACATTGGGTTTATTTCACATTCCTTCTCAAATTCTTTATATATTTATGAGAAAATCATCTTGTTAGTATGAGCCTTTATTACCTAAAATATAAAAATATTTCCTTTCTCTGCAATCCTTTGTGTCTCTTGTCTGCTCAACTTGTAAATCTGCTCTGTGTAAATGCAGTGTGTAGTACCATTACCAGGACTCCCGTATTAGATGGCAATTCTAACACTACTGCAACAATAACTGTGGCCAGCTCACATTAAATCACCGTATATTTGGTGTGGAAATGACAGTTTCAGCGGAATTAGGCGAGAAATTTATCCAAGAGTGTTTAGCAGTGGTTTAGACATGAATGCCCTTTTTATGTAAAGCGATAGTTGGAAGGATTAAGATTGCGAGTTTAATCTTTCCCAACGGCTAACTCATTGTTTTCTCATGATTCCAAAATTCTTTGGTAGGAGACACGGTCTGGACAGCTCACCATTAGCAATTTTGGAATGGAAAGTTAACCGCAAAACAGTCAGAGCTGGATATCTTGCAAAACTCGCTCAAATACTGATTTGCTTCTGAGTCTTTTCTTCTAAAGATGCCAGACACATTCCTATCCATGTCCAACAGCTCTGTTTTCTGAGGCAGAAAAGCTTACACACACACACACACATATCCGAGCAGAGACACACGCACGCTCAGAAGAGGCAACTTAAAGCCTCTGCCAAAGAACATGTATGTTGGAAAATATATTGATTAAATAACTTGTTTTCTTATCACAGGCTAAGAACGCTCATCCTTTGTAAGAAAGGGTTCAGCTCATAGGGCAGGCTAACATCAAAGTTAATATTGATTAATGAGGAATTGTAATGATTTTTCTTTTTTCCTTTGGTTTCTGAAGTGGAAGGTCAGTCCAACAAATATTTGGGAAAGAAGGGAATTGTGCTGCTAGGCCCTCCCAGGAGGAGAAATGCTTTCTGTCAGAGAACTGGTGGAAAGCAAAGAGGGAAGGTTCCATGAATACTTTTTGACTTAAATCCCAATGTCTGGAATTTAAAATGAAATCTCTTGGTGTTCTGCTAATACAAAAATTATTTTTTTTCAAATCTGCTTCCCTTTCAAATCTGCTTCCAAACCCTGTTTTTAAATTTTGTTCTTAAATCCAGTTATGGAAGTTAACAAAACCTTTTTATTTCCAGCAAATTTCTCCTTGGTCCCTCTGGAACAAGTTTGTGGTTCAGTTTTGTGTCCATCAGACACCATCTCCATCTACATTTCTCCTGGGACACTTTCATTATGGTCTTGACATTTGGTGGTTTAATGGCCATGAACTCAAGGGACCTTGGTTATGCCAGAGTAAACCTTCTGTCATGAAGATCCAAGGAGTTATAGTCAAATATAGAGAAGTTTGGGTTTTTTTTGGGGGGTAGGTCTTTCATATATTGAGGGTCTGATAACTTCAGGGCATCTTGTGGGCAGGGGTGACCAGCATAGAAGATACTGCTCACCGTTTCACATGATCAGCTCAAACCACACATCTAGGGGCAGAATCTACCAAACAGCCTTGCCTTAGGCAAAACCTGCCCCAAAAATCTGCTATCTGGTGTTATCTGAGGGGTACAGCACATAAATGGCGCAGTGGTAGGCCAGGGAAGGGCACTCCTGGAAAACTGCCAGGCTACAGAGTTGTGGGATGACATTTCTCAGTCATGCTCTGAGTTCTCATATTCTTCCATCCTGTTAGAAGTGAAAGTCCTGTTATTTGGAAATTGGTAGTTAAGCTTCCAGATCCTAAACAATTATTTATAAAGGGCTATCTTGGGCTATTTATGGCACAGCTGCAATTAGAAAAAATGGCTGTAAAAGTGTCATTGTTGGTACCTGGTCCAGGAGCAGCTTTCTTCTCTCGGGTTTTTTTCCCTTCTCTCTTTTTTTCTTGTTGAGGAGTTTCAGCCTCACAAGCTCAGCCAGGGAGCTGAGATTTAAATGGGGTAATTTTTGGCTCAATAACCATTAGCAGTACTGAACTTTCCACCAGATAGAATCCTCCATCTAGGCACAGATTTATATTGGTAGGATGAGAGCCTCCGGCGCATAAATTCTTTTGAGGCCAGTATACTCCCTATATTTATGTTTTTAAAGTATCTCACTAAAAGGGGCCTCAGAGCCATATTATACTGAAATTAAATGTTATTTTAAAATCAATGTGTTCCTGAATCTTTTGTGCCATTTTGGCCAACCTCAGTCATTACTGTTGGTAGAAAAACAACAATTTAATTTTACTGGCTAAATAATTCCTGACACCTTTCAATGAGGCAGTGACCAGAGATAGAGAAAATACAGCAATGAAAAGTATTTGAAGCTTCAGCTAGGAAGTCCAAATTCAGAGGAATGGATTTTGTGCCATACAAATTTGGTTACTGCAAGTTTGGGACTGAACTGCATCATTATATTTTATAGTACTATAAAATGTAAAACTGTTTTTAACGAATCCAGTCTTAGCTGTCCCTTTTGGTTTGTCAAGTCCATGCGTGCTGTGCACAGGATACAATTAGCTTGATGCACAGACTAGTGAAATAAATGGTCTTTTAATGAAGCTCAGGGTGCGCAAAGAAAAGAGTAGCCAAAGGGAAAAAAAAGGCAAAAGAACAGGAAGTCAAATAACATTTCTTCTTGCAAATGACTTTTTGGCACCTTTTTTCTCATTTTGTTCTTTTTTACCTCCCTTTTTCTGTGATTATTCATAGCTTCCAGGAAGGCAAACATGCTGCAGGCACAAACTTCACTGGCAGAGTGAACTTCCCATCATGTCCCAAACGGCTGCCATTTCCTATGTTCCCTCAAAAGAAACCGCCTTGCCAGCTCTCCCCTGGCCCACTGTCTTGCACCCTGGACTGCTTGGAGAGGGTGCCTGTTGGCCAGGGCTCCAGGCTGAGCAGGTTGTGCCTCAAGATGGGAGTCAGAACCTCTGAACTTCCCCTTCTTCACTGTGCAGGAATGTCATTCGGCTTTCTGCCTTCCTTCTTCCTTGGAAAGGAAAAAACCCTTCCAGATCCTGCTGACTTCTGCTTCTGGTCCCTTCTCTCCAAGAAAGTGCAAGTTCAGTCACAGGCTGTTTCCTCAGGAGCTGTCACTTCGAGAGGAACTTGTCTGGCTTTAAGTGACTTCAGTTCATAAGTGCATATATTTTGTAAAGAGCACAAGTCTCGTGCTGACTGTACACATCCTGTGGATGTTCCTATCAAAAGGCCTTTCTCCTTCCACAATGTACTGAAAAAGGAAACGAACCACAAAACACAAGTCTCCGTGAGTTGGGCAGAGTACAAGTGTCTCCTTATCTTTGTTCTAAGAAACGTTTGGCTCTGAGCCTTGGACCATTTGAGGTCATGACATCCTTTCCACTGCCTCCAGTGGCACTGAATTTGGCCTTTGGACATTTATGGTGTAACACTGAGCTCGGAGCCCTGGGTGAGCCAGGAGAAGGGTTCCCTCCAGCCCACAGGGTGAGGGGGTCTGATTCTCACATAGTCGAACACACAAAACAACAGCATCAAAAGCTCATAACAGGCAAAGGCTGGAGGTTAAAAGAACTATCTGCCTGTTTCACAGAAGTTCAAAAGCAGTTGAGCAACTGCAAGCACATTCAAGTGTGAGTCAGCCCAGCATTTGGAGGGAAAACACATCCCATGGTGGGCAGATACAGTGAGTAGATGGACCACACTGCCCACTGCCAACCCACACTGTTGCTATTTTAGGTCTCTTCTAAAATATTATTTGTAAAACCACCTATTCAAACCAACTCTTGTGCCACGAAGTGGGGTGTAACTTCATTGTATGTTGGGGTTTTGCCCTAGACCTCATTATTTCTCCTGCTACACTCACAGATTTTTTACATTTGTATGACTCAGCTCCCATTTTTCTTAACACTGCCTACTTTTCCTCTCTTAAGCTTCCCTTCCTCCCTGGTCACACCTTCTCAATCTCAGTGTTTGCAGTTACTCTCTTGTTACTTTCCCACCAGTTGGTATCCTTCTGACCAGTCAAACAACATATTTGGGAGTTCTGTTGCTTTCTTCTCATCTGATCCCACACTCTGTGTTTTCTTCCGCTCTGTGCAAGTGCTTGGTACTCAATTTTTTGTGTTATTAACTGATCTGGTCTGTGTTCATATTTATGCTAGTTTTTTTTCATTTCAATCACTACCCTCACCTACCCAGTTTGATGAACTTTTCCTTTGTTTTTCTAAGCAGCATCTTTGTTAAATGCTCTTTTCCTTAACACTTTTGCGTAAAATCCATCCTGGTGGAAGCTCAGCTGCTAAAGACCTGCTTTCTTCACTGGAAAAGGGAAGGTGAGTCAAGCCACTGATGAAAGATTGCTTTAAAGGCAGTATTTGACTGGTCACCTTCTACTAACAGGTGAAGTCAGCATCCTCTTGCTCACCTTGTTATATGCAGCTTGTGGCAACATTTACAGCAGTCAGTATGTGGGAGAAATACAATTTCAGCTCTAAAATTTTACACACTGCAGTTATGAACTGTGAAACTATGGCAGGTTTCCACCCAGAAACAGCTGGACTTGCCCGTGGATGAAGTAAGCCCTGTATTTTACATTTATACTTGTCTTATCTACCATAAGGTAAGGATTTCTGGGAAATGAATCAGTCACTGCATTAATACACAAAAGCATGCTGCTATCCTCGCAATAAGTGTCATAGAAAGTCATGAAATTATCACACATATCCCATGATCCATTTCCATGCAGAAACCTAGCTTGGCATGTTTTCTTGGAAAATGTGAGGTTTCAGGTGAACAAGCCATTTAGTTGTTAAAATATTGCCTTTTCACAGAGCGGGATTAAATGTGTCTTGGATGCCAGTCATCCCACTCGGTGAAGAGAAAGAACAGACCAAGCTCTTGGAGTGTTAAAAAGCTCCTTAGCTGCTATCCATCTTCCTGCTTTTCTTAAGCAGCCAGCCTGGTGGGGAGCTGGCTTTTCTCTCCTTGCAAAAACACTTGGGCATGGGCATGTGCAGTGCATGGCTTGAGCAAAGCAGCTTGCAGCAGAAGCCTGGCACTTCTTCCCTGGGAGCAGGACTAAACGTGGTGGAGACAGAAATGAAAAATGAAAGGTTAATATTTTGCCTCCAAACTCCTTCTGACAGACTGGAGATTATCTTTGCATGTGTCAAGAAAAGCTTTCAGGACAGACCCCAGAGCCAGGCATTTCTGAAGTGATGAGCTGTTTTTGGGAAACTCAGCTGTGCAGTGTCCAGTTTGAGAAAGAGGGATCTGAGAGTTCACCTTGTGACAAATGAGGTCCCTTTGCAGGGATGGAAGGAGTTAACACAGTCTCCAACTCCCTACACATAGGAGAAATGAGAAAATCCTTCGTGAAGTATTTCTCCCAAGTAAGACATCTCAGCAAGACAATTCTCATTTCAGCTTGAATGTCTGGGCCACATTAGCATTTGAGATGTTTTTGTTTTAGCTGTTGAGCTTTAATTGCTTTCAGTGAAATCACTCCCAGTGGAAAATCAATGAAACTTTTGTCACTTACTTCAGTTGCACCGAGATTTCTCACATGTGAGAGCTTAGATGTCAGTCTACCTCTTCAGAAAGGCCTGGGAAACCACTGGCAGGAGGACACACCATGCTTGAATATGTGTTCATCAGTCAGACCTAAAAGTTTGCTTCATTCAGGGTAAAACTATTCTCACTTTCCTACAGGGCAAATGAGTTTCTCACTGAAATCTGTGGGGTAAATATAGTATAACTGAAGAGAAAATCTGTCTAAAAATTAGCCTTTAAAGTGTATTTTGATCTTATATATAATGACTTGGATCTGGAGTGTGCTAGAGACAGACACTGCAGCTTAAAAGCTACACTTAATAGTGAAGGGAGATTTGGTAGTATGGGAGATAAAACTTTAAAAAAGGCGAATCAAACACTGCCGTGCAGTTGGGTACATAACGCAGCTGTGAACCCTCTGCTACTCTGTCTTCAAGGCTGGTCTGCCTTTCCTCCAACCCTCTCACATAGCCATAGGTTGAAAACACACACCTGAAATGTAGGAGATCGAATCCAAGGTTTGAAAACAGTATTCCTCCTCCAGCTCATCTCTCCCTTTGTCCCCCAACCTGATGGATATTTGACTGTGTACAGAAAGTGATAGAACTTCAATAGGGTGTACCTCTTCAATAACCTAAAGGTTATCTGACCTCGCAAACAACATATGAACTGATAGCCCAGCCTCAGATGAGCCGGAGGACAGGCTCCCTGCGAGGACACATGTCATGCAGCTGATCTCAAAGGGCCATGTCCCAGTTATCTGAGCATCCCTTTGGTCCATAGGTAGCAGTGGGAGAGGAATGGCTGGTATGGAAATCCCACGAGGTTCATGCATGTCTCCAGGTAGCTGAGCTCTGCCAGGTCTCGGCAGGCTTGCTGAGACTTTCTAGCAGAAAATTAGGCACCTGCTGTGTCAGACGGCAGCTGAGAAGAAGTTTGGAGCATCTCAGATGAGCCTGTGTACTGAATTCAGGCACCTCATCATCCAGGCCATTTTCCCAAGGCCTATCTGGAATTTAATTCCTTCATTTCCCTGAAATGTTGCTCTGAGTTCAGACTTGCAAAGAGGCAGAGCTCAGATTCAGAGGGTAAAGCCTCAGGGAACTCTGCTGCACCACCATGTCTCCAAGTGCTGTGGTCCAGAGGTGTCCAGCATCCAGATGTGCAAGATTCACACTTCTTCAAGTTGGCTGTGGTCTGCCCAGCACTGTGTGAGCTAATTATATTTCTTTCACTGAAAAGCATTTCTTCCACTAGCTAATCAGGGCAGGGATAGCTGCATCTGTTGATTAAGGAGAAACCTTTGATTAATTGATCCTTTGTGGATGGATCAAGGCAATAGCAACTCAGTTGTTGGGGGAACACACAAGTTTCAGACTCCAAGTTGGCTACCTCCCACTTCTACTACACCCTCGACACGCAGCCTGTGTGAGCCTTTTTTCACCCCCAGACTTTGGCAACAGAGCAATGGAAAACAGAACATTTTCAGCATGTAGGAGTGTTTACTCTTGTCGTGATACAATTTGGGATTTTCCATTTGAGCTTGAAAAACAAACCCTAAACAGAATTTATTAGGAAAATAGTAGCTATGAGGTAAACTTGCATCAATGAATGCCAAGAGGTCAAACAGACGACACATGACATTTTGGTTAAATATTCTGTGTGTTCCTAGAAGCAGTGTGAAAACTGTCTCACAAAGTATTTCCTGGAACATTATAGTGACTGGGGAATAGGGCGAGTCCAGAAAGTTCCTGAAAGCAAAGCCTTATTCTGCTCGGTTTTTACAGAGGCCTTTTCTTTATACACCAGCACTGAGTGCTCCACATGCCAAGGCTGGGGAATGCCAGGGGATGCAGACACCAGCATGGCCACATCGCCAGCAGGAACCAGAGGATGCAGGACAGGCTGGTGCTGCAGACACCCCTGCTCCAGCCTGGGTGGAGAATAACTCTAATTTTTCCCATGCTGCTCCCAAATTAAGCAGCAATAATTCCTCCCAAAAGCAGCCCTAACCACCCCTCTGAAGTGAGAGATTGGCAGTCGCTTCTGGTGAAGGTGCTCTGCTCTCATTAATGGGGGCAGAAATGCACTCAGCCAGCATTCACTTCTCCAGGGAAGCGAGACTGGTGGTGAAAGCTAAATAGGAGGCAGAGGAGGGTAACCATCCTTCCTTGCTTCAAGGAAAGTTCATATCACAGAATCATGGAATCTTTAAGGTTGGAAAAGACCTCTAAGATCATTGATTCCAACCATTAAACTGTTAACTCATTGTTGCCCTCAGTAGTTATGAACTTCTATAGTGCATGTCCCTTATCTTTACATCATACTCATTTTCACTCTTGCCTTTTATTTTTAACTCCATGAGTTATGTTTTTAAGAATAATTTCACATGCCATGATATTCATAATGACGATCACAAAGAAGACCATCCCTTTATTTAGGCAGCAGCTGGAGACTGGGTAAATCTTGTGTTGTCAGAGCTCTGCATTCCTGGGTTACTAGCTGTCTACCAAAATCTTGCTCTTGTGCATCTACAGGATGCCTTGGCATCATCTGAATAGAAATACTGAATATATAAAATATCATACATATCTATACATTTTAATAGTTACTCCGGTTTAATATATTCCAATAAGTATGTAAAATTTATGTTTATTCGTTATGTCCCCTTTCTTCCTATTCTGCTTATTGTTTCAGTGTTCATAATGCCAATTCCAGGTGTGCATTTCCAGAAATTATACTCCCTGGTTTACATTGCAGCACACAGTGTCTGCAGATTATGAATGAAATGTGCTGAGATTATGAGAGAGGAATTTGAAGAAAGTCACTGAGACACACAGGGCAAATTATCATCTCTATTATTACTAGAGCACTCCAAAGAAGTCAAGCCTCGAATCTTGTGTAGAGCAATTTTGCAGAGAGACAAAGCACTCCAAAATGCCCTCTCCTTTCAATATACAGGGAAAATACTCCTAAAACCACATGATGTTCATATACAATGGGTTGAAACCCAGTGATTTAGGAGAACTCACACACCAGTACTGAATGTGCTGGTTTTCATGGCTGTGATAACCACACCGGGATAACCAACAGGTCTCTTGTAAGCTGCAATTGTTACATAATACTGAGGTGTGCACAGGGGCCCCTGGAAGATGTCATGATGTGATCCAGCATTTCTCTGTGTATCTCTCATATGAGCTTCAAATTCACATGCTTTATAAGGCTTAATTTGCAATGCTGGGAAACAGGAAAATAAGTAACACCACAAAGAAGGAGAAAGGTGGGAAAGATAAGATGTTTCAAATGATGGAAAAAAAGTCCAGCTGCCCCTGAGTGACCTTGGAAGGTAAAGCCACAGCTATATCAGCACATTTCCATGGACTGGGCCATAAGCAGATGACCAGGTGTACAGACTACAGGTCACATCATGATGGCTGACTGGGAATGTTCTGGTGTGACAGATAACCCCAACTGCTTAGACTGACCTCAGACATTATGACAGGTAAGAATATTCACCCAGAGTCAGAGGTGAAATGAAGTCATTCCTGGCTCACTCTGCCATGCCCTAAATCTCAAGTCACAAATCTCAAGTAACTTTGAAAAATAGGAGTTTGGAGAATTTATAGTAATTCTTTTCTGCAACACCTGTGGTAACTTAAGATGCCCAGTAAGATTTCAAAGTTGAAATCCCATTAGGATCAGAGTGTATTTAACCATCCAGACTCCAAAAGAACACAGGTTGTTCAGGTGTGCTTCTGTGCAAAATTTAGGTGAACCAAATTCTTCAGATGTAACCCTAAAGTTTTCCCCTAAACATTTTGACTGATACTGTCCACTACGTTTCTAACAACAGCTTTTCTACCAAGCAACTAAATCAAACTGAAACCTGGTAGGAGCGAACCACTGGTCTGAGCAGAGGTCCAGTGGCAAGCTCCCACTCAGACCAGTGGGGACGTAAAGGTACAGCTGGCTTCCCCTGATATCCCAGTGGTGGAGAATAATCTTTTACAAGAGAATAAAAAGTTTAAATCCTGGGCTCTGGTAACTTTTTGCACATATGTATGTCATACAGATTGACACGGAAGGATCTCCAGACTTTGGATGAACACTGAATTGAGATGCTTCAGTCAATGAGTTATGGCTAACCCACATGTCAGGAGGTGCAAAATTGCAAACACAGACGCATATTTAGCCTTTCCTTGGGGTTAATTAGGAGGGCTCCCCATATGTCAACTGGTCCACACCCTTTCCTAAGTGGTCTATGAAGCGCATGGGCCACAGCACCCAAATCACAGATCTGGATCTTTCTCTAGAAGTTAAGCATCTCAGGCTGAGCATCTAAGTGTCTGACCTTTTTCAGTCTAAATCCTTTATTAGTTCTAGCTCTGAACCTCCAAATACACCAGAACATTTGATAATTAGGGTCAGGGAAAATCTTATTCCATCCCTGTGAAGAGCTGCATCTGTAACTCTGCAAGACAAACAGAGAACAAGTGCCTGGGTAAGGCATCTGTCAGTGGCAGAATCTAACACCCAGATGTTAGACATTTGTGGTGAGGACTCAGTTTTAACTACAGGGCTTTAAAATGTCAATTTTGAACAACTAGGTCTAGCCACTGCTGACAAGGGGTAGCATGGAGTTCTAGGACTGAGATAAATAGGATAGAAGAATCCAGTCCTCTCTGCTCTCTTCCAGCAGAACCCAAACCCTGCCTTCGGCACCCTGGCCAGATCTGACTAGGGTGTGGAGGCATTCCTAACAATCCCACAGCAGATCCCATCAAAAAGACAAATGGAGGTCTACATAGTTCCCCACCCTCCCATTCTTTGATGCTGGCCCCCTCCCCATTCACCCACACCAACCCTTGATGTAAATGGGCCAAGACTCACTCTCCATATGGGGCAATGAATGCTATTTTTAATTTTTGAAAGTTAAACCATCTCTGAAGCTGGATTAGTGGTGGAAGATCCCCCTAAACTACAGGCACGTAAACTGAGGGTGGACAGCTGCTCTGACTTTCCTGGCTGGGAACCCAACCCCTAAACACACTGGATGCACATACATGGCTTCTTGGCTGCCCCTTTTGTGCCCATCTGTCATGATGGCACACTGCCTGCTTGGAAGTTGGTCACATCTTTGCCCTTGGGTAATATACCAGGCAAGGATGGATGTAAAAGGACAGCCTGCACATGGGTGCAAGAGATCTCTTCCCCAGGAAAGGCCTTCTCCTGCTCTGCCTGGATCTTGCAGCTTGGTGTGGTGGTACATCCTTGCCCTCCAGGTACACCTGTTTCATTATTGCCCTCCAAATAAGCAAGGGAGCCAAGGAGAAGAAAAGGAGCCTTGAAGTTCCTTCTGCCAACAATGAGCCAGGTTGTATTACAGATCATTCCTGAAATACATGCAGTCACCAATGGGGACATCAACATGATGGTCCCACCCACTGCAACTCTGCATAACAGGCAAGAGGACCAGGGGACAAATCAGATTTCAAAGGATTGCACACATCTGAGCCCAAGATACCACTTGCACATTTGCCTCGAGAAGAGAGCCAAGGGACACAACCCTTCCTGATCTTTAGCAGAGTACACAGTGCCCTTTCAATGGGAGCACGACATGAGTAACTGTGCCAGTGAAAAGTGGGGATTGTCTTATGTTCCTTTCAGATATATCCATTTCCCCTTGTATAAAATGGGAGAACTCACTTAATTTGAAGGCTGAGGGCTTTATGGGCTTCTCTATTCCCTTTCCCCAAAGACTTTTTTCCCTGAAGCAAAGAACTTGAGTCTGTAAGACAAGTAATTTTTGGCTTGATGCTGAAAAGGGCATGCAGTGATCTGCCTTTGTATTTGCAGAAACACTGAGAGACCTCAGCTGAGATTGAAGCCCTGGTCACTCTTCAGGACAGCTTCTGTCCTAGGAAGCATAAAATATAAACACGTCATATGAAAGAAGGCAAAATAATAATATTATCCTGCAACTGACTACCAAGAATTGGATAAAATGTCTTATCTGTGCTCACAAAAGAAAGTTTTATTTCGATCAAGCCAATGAGATATCAGTGAGATAAGTCTTCCTTTGTTAGAATTGTCTCAAATACATTTGCACCACTTCAGGTTGGTAAAAATGCTGCTTTTGCTGCTTTTCTCTTGAAACCTTTCCCAGCACCTCATGGTTATATTTCAAGTTGATTTGCTTAGTTTAGCAGAAGCTTAAGGAAAATGAAACTGTTTTGATGTCACCTGGGAAGTTGTCATCAGGGAAACATCTCGCAGGATCCAAGACCCTGGCTCAGGGGAGCAGGAGCATGTTGAATCCAATATGTGGTGCCAGTGAGGGTGCTACAACCCTCTCCCCCACTCCACTCTCCCAGTAAATCTGCACCTATTTCTACACTTCGAGGCAGCTTCCAAGCCCTGTGTGAGCGCCGGTGCCCAAATGACCGCAGCGGGTCAGTGCACTCCGGCTCCACCACCCCATGGACAGGCGGCTGGCAGCCCTTCAGAGGCCATTCCTGCACGATGATACACATGTCCCCAAGGGTAGGGTTTGGAAGGGTTACTGAAGGTCTGGATCCCACTGAAATCCTATAGTCTCCTTGTCCCCCAGGCTTCCACATAAATTGGGAATAACAGGAAATCTCTAGCTTAGAGGAGTGCTGTGAGGCACTTGGATGCTGATGTAATTACATCTATTTATGTACTTCAGGTGGACGGATCTGATGTATTACCCGCGATGGCCCTCTCGCAGTCCAAACCAGCCTCCAGCCTGTGCACACTTTGCTGGAACACGCTGGCCCGTATCCCATCACTAACAGCTATTTAGAGTGCTTTGAGACTCTCTGGTGGAGCCTCTATCATCCTGTCACCAGCATGAGACAACATTTTAGTGAAAGCCCACAGTTTTCTAACCACCAGCAGCGAGAAGCCCTTGGTGTGAACTCCTGTCTCTGGGATTGTGGTGCAGGGTGCTGTCCCACAGACCTCCGACTCTGGCTCAGCCCCAGGAGCCAGGAGTGGACAACGTGTGCAGTTTCTGACCGTAGGCCATTCCGCTCACTCTAATTAAGTCTGACAAGCCCAGTTTCTCCTTACACATTGAGCTCATGTGTTCCCATATGAGCAAATTTTATTCCAGCTGCCATTGTATAATCAGAAGTATTATAGGTTTTGTTCTTTCTTGCCAGATAGTGTTTTTTCTCTAATTGGATCCATAAGAATGCCCTTACCTCTGAGATGAGTCAGACTTTTGCCAAGTCTAATGTCTGCAGAGGGAACCTAACCTCATTTATACCTTACAAAGTTGTGCTTTTAATCCCGCAAATTATTTTATCATTGTGTTCTTTGGATGAGTGATATGAGGTGGAAGTCACCTAAGTGACCTCATAAGTCCTAAGCAGTTAATGACATAAACTCCTCTTTCCAGAAAAATCTTCCTTCAGTGTTGTGTCTGCTGGCTGGGCTTTGCAAAATGCTGGTCCTAACAGGTGCCTAAACACCAGTGGGTGCACACCTTGCTGGTGAAATGGCCAGAGAAATGCCCCTTGTGTGCAGGCCAGAGGGATTTAGCTATAGGTGAGATGTCTTGGTGTCCCCCATGTTCCAAGTTTAGCTGGTTGTGCTCAGAGTGCACTTTGTGTGTGTGTGTATATATATATATATATACACACAGATACTTTATTGCCCAGCAAACCATCCTTAACTTCACACAAAACATGTGCCAGGTAGTTCACAATAGACCTATCCCAGTTTCTCAGTCTTTCAGTGTCCTTAGGCACAAGGAATATTCATGTAAAGGACCCTTTCTTACCCATGATGGTGCCTCTCTCTGTCTTGACCACTGTACAACTCATACCTGAGGTGAAATTCGAGGTCATTCACACATCCAAGTCCCCACAGAAATCACGTCCCCAGACTTCAGCCGCACACACAGACAGCAGCTGAGCCGGGGCTGGAGGATCTCACTTTTGCACTTAGGACTGCAGGGAGTTTCCTATTCATTTTGTAGAGCAAAGTCAAGAGCATAGATACTTCTTTTCCAAAATGCCTCTTGCTTGTTAAATCGTATTTCTGTTGGCAGCTGAGGGATTTTGACCTCTCTGAGCAGCAACTTCTTTCCAAAAGAAAGTTTGTATCTAGACTGGCTAGTTAATTACCGCACAAAGATCACTTCTTTGTTAAGAATAGGTAGAGCATGGTTAAAAACAAAAACACAGAAGAAACTTGTCCTTTTCAGGCAGGAAATCATGGAAATTCAGCTGAGTGAAGTCACTGAACCACTGCTGCTTACAGAGACATGAGACAGGAGAGGCACAACACAAAGCTGCAATGTGATGCTGCCAGGTAATTGCTAGGGCTGAAATCATTCCTGAACCAAAGATCCAGGGCATCAAAAGCTAAGGACTGCCAGTGCTGTCTGAACCCTTTCTTAAAGCTTTAAATGCCAAATAGATCTAGCAAAGCTTTTTGAGTTAATGTAGCTTTGAGGAACCCTACCCTACAGAACACTTGAATGCAGCTATGCTACAGCTTCAGGCTGACAGTTGGGATGACACAGAAAGAAAGGTGGAAAACACAGGGATATGTCCAGGATGTCTGCCTTACACAATACCTTCCAGAAGAAAGGCCAAGATTTCTAACTTCTTGGACATAGTCACCCCAAAACTTGCCAAAGCTTTTCATTCTCTGTGCTGTGAACAGGAATAAGGTAATGGTAACAGGAGGTGAAATTCAATTAGGTGGAACAAAAGGGACCTTTTATGGATTTTCCATCATAAATCCTTTACTCAGATTTTTTTTGGGGGGTGGGAAATCATACTGTTTAAAGAAATGAGGCATAACTTATAAAACAGTAACGGTGATTAAATAAACATAAATCTGCACTTAGTGAAAATCTGGTGCAAATGCAATAGCAGCACAATCTGCCATTGTCCTTTTGCCAGGAAGACAGCTTAAAAGTAATGGGTAAAAAACTGCTCTTCTTTAGGCATCATCTAGGCACCAGATGGATGCCAAATGGCATTTGGGATTTTAAATCACAGTCTGTGCACTAAGTTCAATGAATCTCAAGCAAGGGACCACTTCCATTCCTTAGAACCTCTACACTTAATTCATGCTGACTTCCATCTTTTCCTGTCTCAATATGATGAGGAATTACAAGGCATAAATCTGGGCTTTGTCCATTGATACTGAGAGGATGGACTTAAATCCTACTGATGTCAGGGCAGCTGCTGTAAATTTAGACCATGAATACCCTCTTCATTATATTATTTTGAATTTTTTCCTGGCACATCTCAAAACCTTTTAACTATATAAATATTGTCAGAGTGGTGCTTTTATTCCGCTGTATAAATCAGTGGTGTTTCTACATCACAAAATCTGTTTTCCTCCACCCTCAAAAAACCTCCAATAGTAAAATGAGGAAATTCAGCATGAAGTATCTCTGTTTTCCTTCCTTTCTTTATCCTTGAGTTATAGGTCCAGAAAGAACAGGGTCATGATCCCACTAAAAACTTCTGGCAGGTGACCCAATTTTACCTGGTGGTTTGGCCAAAGGAAATGTGGGATGTCTAAGGGCTTTGGGGCTGCCAGTACTGGGGATTTTTCTGCCCTGCCTTTGACTAGGCCCCCACTGGACAAAGGAGAAGGATGACACTATCATGTCCTACATCCCACCATTTAGTTTCACATTACTCCAAGACCAATGACGCTTCTCAAAAAAATCTTTCTCAGAGCCATGGTCTCTATGTCCCCTTCTGGAGCCTTCATAGCTTTGGGGTTATAGATTTTACACTGCAGCCCCAGACAAATAAATGGTTCATTGTTCAGCATCTTTTGCACATCAAGGCCTGCCAGATCCCCTGGCACAGCAGCCAGACATGGAGGTGATATGAACACTGGATCTATTTTGTCAGGTGGTGGATGAGCTGGAGCCAGGGCCCTCAAGGGGTGTGCAGAAATGTCCCTTCCAACTCAAGATATTCCATGATTCTAAGCTTATCTCCATGCTGGGTCATGATACTCCCTTACTCCCTCAGGAGAAAAGAAAATGGGTCCTGCACTAATTAGTTAGCTTAAATTTCTCCTCCCTGAAGAAGAGAATATTGCAACAAGAATGTCTGTCTTCTTGTAGAATCCAAATTCCTTAGGTAGAGCAGCTTTTGTACACAAAAATAACACATATGCTGTATTACAGAAAATCACACCCCACAGACTTCAGAAGAGGGAATCACGTATTTTTCCTTTCCTCCATAAGCCCACAGCAACCCAGGCCTTGGAGGGAGAGGATGTGGCCACATCAGCCACCCATCATCAGGCAGCATTTACTGGTCCTGCCCACAGACATGTTGGTCACACGTACGCAAGAGCTCGGACAATGGCCCGTGGCAAAGTGTGCAATTTAAAACCCACCCTGTTACATTCTTGGAAGCATTCTCCCCCAAGTTAAACCAAGAAAAATATGTGTTCCAAACGCCAACAAGAGAGACAAGGACTTGTGTCACTCTCCTATGGCTCCAGGGTCCCAGCATGGCCAGACAGAGGGGAGGCATGGGAAGGGTCGGATGCATGGGAAGGGCAGGATGCAGCTTTTATTGTCCCCTTGGAGGAGGCTTGAGGGTCCTTGGGTTCAAGGAGGAGAGGTTACAGCATCAGAGCTGTCCTCAGTATATTCCCTATAAAGATGGCAAGCTGATTTCGTCCAGGACTCAGTCTTGTTCTTAGTGAAATCAGTGTCAGCACTGACTCTTACTGAAGGAAAGGCTCATGCCTTTGCACGATCATGCCTTTGCTCATGCAGGATCCCTGAGTACAACCAGACTTGAGTGTGCCCCCGTGTCCAGCTGCCCTCACAGCAGCACAGCTGTGCACTGGTGGCACGGTGAGTCCACCACAGACACCGTTATACACCCACATCTTCACACATTCGGAGATGATACATCTGCAAATAGTCTGGTTTTAAACATGATGATGGAAATGAGCTGTGTATCTTTAAGAAGGTGGAGACTTCTTTTAGAGAAACAATGACCTTTTTTCATCTTTTCAAAGTGTGAGCAAAAGACTGGTATGTTGAATTAATGTTCTTTTTTGCAGGGGTGATTATTTGCAATTTCAAGAATAGAGATCTTAAGACAAAATCAAATTCAACCTGTTCTTTAATCGGCCTTTCTTAGAATCTCTCTTTTCTTTGTAGACTTGTCCACTAGTTCTTAACCTGATTTATGTGATTGGTCAATTGTGAGTTAATGAACGGTATAAAATGTTTTCTGGAATGTTAGGATAATCGACAAATAGCAACGACCAGTACCTGGACCACGGCCAAGACAGGAACTTAATCCTCTGAAGTCCAAGGGTATTGTGAAGCTGCACTGAAGTGGGAACTGAAAGAAACCAGTTACATCATTCCATTTACTTCCTTAGACTGGGACAAATGCACTCACTCCAGAAAGCATATTTGAAGACTAATTATATGGGGAGAAAACAAGTTAGGAAGGAATTTCTCTACTTCCAGACATATGTGGTTTCAAGCACAGTTTAAGGAGTTTAATCCTCTTCTTTCCTGGCAACATTTTACTGTTTGATGCATTCAGTGCAGGTTGTTTCTCTCAGAGGTCACATACTCTCACCCCATACCTCTGCCTTCCTTAATGACGCAGAGCAGCTCCCTCGCCCTCTGTCTAACATTTCGCCTGAATTCTCAGTGGCAACACAACAGCTGAATGGTTCAGCTGCAAGGATTAAAAAGGTGGGGTTAAAATGCATGTGTATCCTTTGAGTGTAAAATTTAAATTAAGTTTGCTCTGCCGTGGATTTCATGTAAAGGTCAGAATTCATCACTGCTGGAGCCCTACTGAATTAAGCAGGGATGAACCTGGAGCTGTTCAGTAAAGCCAAGATTTCTCAGCCTGGGTGTTTCTGGTTTTTGCACACCTCAGGACACACTGGGAGGGAGAAAGGGGACGGAGGATTTTTCGGTGGTCAGTGTGAGGTCATTGAATTGAAAACTGACACTATGCACATGAAGCCCTGACCAAAGCTCACGAATTCAGCAACTCAACAGGGACTGAAACGCCGCACCTGCGAGACAACCAAGAAGTGAATTACCACACCTTTGGTGGGTGGACTATGGGCAAACCATTAGTGATGGTGAGAGGACAAACCGGCCACTAAAATATCCCCTCTGCCTGTGGTGGGTGTTGCCAGCACCGAGGAGCTTGCCAGGAGTAGAGGGAAGGAAACCCAGTTTGCCCTCAGCCTCTGGTTTTGAGAAGTTAGGGCAGGTTCCCAGTGAGTTACATTTATATGTCTGTACAAAGAGGTTCCTTGACTCAGTCCTTGTACTTAGACTGTGCAACACATCTCCCAGAGGGGATTTTGGGGATACTGCAGGATGACCCCTTCAATATCCAGTCAACAACCAGATGTTCAGTAATATTTTCTCAAATACACATCATCTCAGATCTTAGATCTTGCTGGAATAAGAAAAAACCCTACGAACAAACTGAAGTGGCAGAAACTCTTCATGGACTTCCAAGCTAACACCCTCCCATGTGTTTCTGTGCTGTATAGAATCATTTTTCTTTCAATGAGTGGTTAATTTTTATACCATTTTAGGGATATTTTTCCAACAAGAGGCCCTGGAGAGCCCATGTTGCACATGCAGGTGGACTGTGAGTTCACTGGAGAGAGGATTGAGGTTTATTTGCCTCATTTGCACCTCAGACAGTGGGTCCTGATTTCACTGCTATGCCTAATTCATGTAATTGATGGGCAAATAATTGAACAGCTTAAAAATGCCTAGGAAGGCCCAGGAGAAGGTTCCTGTGGAGCCATTCCTTCCTTACAGGAACAGTTGGGGTCTGTAATGATGTGAGTGTTGAAGGGAGCAGGAGAGGATGTTTGTGGTAATGAGGTTTCCAGAGTCAGAGGCCAATGGGGAATCATAAAGGAGAATGAAGTGAGACATGAGGAGTGAGAAGAGATTAATTAGTGGTAAGAAACGTCCTCTTGGGGCACTTTAATAAGCCCAAACCCTCGTCTATGTAAGAACTGCGCTAATAACTTACGGCAAAGCACCGCATGGGCCAGCACCATGGTCTGCATCCAAATGTAGAAGCTCTTGGTCAGTCCTGGTGACTCTTGATCAGTCTCTTCTCCCTGTCTGGCTCTGATCTGAACTTGTGGACTACTCTCCACCCCAAGCCAAGTGGCCATGAATGAGTCAGGTTCCTCTCCCACATCCCCCTTGCCCCTCAGCACCAGTTTCTTATGCCTTGCTCTGGGTATAGCTTCAACAATTTTGCCTCTTCATTAGCATTTCAGCACGCTAATTGCTGTTCTCCCACGAGCTGCCTGGACCGGGCAGCTGCATCTCTCTTGTGCTCAGGGATTTGTTGATTAAAACCATTACCTCATCCAGTGTGACCGTAGGAACTCCAGCTTCCCCTGCTGTTGATGAGAAGCACATGCTGGTGGGTCTGGGCCGTTTCACGGCAGAGCTCATCCGCAAGACAAGGGGATGGACAAGAAGCAGGAGGGCTCTGGCCGTGCAAATTCATTCCTGCCATGGGTTCAGGACAGATCCATGGGGACTGATGGCAATCAGCAGCATAGAAAACACTGCCTGTAGCCCAGGATCCCATTTCAGGCAAAATTCAGCAAGAGGTGGCTTCAGAAGACAAGGTCCTTCTAGAGAAAGATTGGAAAGGATGATGTTGGTTGGGTGAGGTCTGTGAAGTTAAGGGAGAAGAGATGGTATTTAGCTCTAATTTGCTAAAATAGACTTACAAGAATTATTGTAGAAATGCCTTGGGGAGAAACAGAAATTGTTCTCATCAGGTCTGTGTGTGGAGTGCTAAGGACATTTACTAATGTGTTGCATAAATTCAGGAGAGTTCTGTCTGCTCCATGTGCCAGAGGTTTCAGATGTTTTTGTTACTCGCCAAATTTCCAATGCCCTGAACAAAGCTAGGACTGATTAGATTACAGCCCAAGGTGCTCAGCCTCATCTCCACACACTTTTAATCACAGAAAAGGCTTGGAAGAGACATCCAGAAAGGTTTTAATTATTCATTTATTTTCAATCCATAAATGCCATATTAAGGTATAACCTATTAAGGTCTAATCTGAATTGAGTTTAAATCAGGAATACGAT
>VYZQ01014554.1:0-13086 GCA_013400655.1 Mystacornis crossleyi | reverse complement strand
AATGGATTTCTATGAAATATGTTATAAACTTTTAAATAAGTGCTAGTGCTACTTTATCACTTAATTGAGAAACTTTGGAATACTGTCATGTATGGGATGAAACACTCAACCCTTAGAAGTCAGGAAGCTCATTAGAAAATTCATCTTTTAGCATCTTGCTGTTTGCTTATTAAAACCAAACATTTGCAGCTGTGCATGCTAACAGCAGGAGTATTTCCCATCTGTGGTGTTATTGCTTTTGTCAGTTTGTTTCAATGCAAAAAGGTGCTGCTGTTTCACAGAGAATTTGTTCAGGGAGGTTCCTGGCACACCAACTGCTAACCACTGATGTCCTGCCAAAGAAACAGAAAACATTGCCTCTGTTCTCTGCAATAAACTTGCTAGGATTGGGCACCTGTAAAGGAAGGAAAGAGGGGAAGTAGGAGAAGACCTACAACAAATCATTTGCTACCAAACTTGTTTTGCTATAAGGTAAAATAGATTGTGGCTTTTTCTAGTTTTTTTGATAAATGAAAAAAAAATTCCTCCCACTTAAATTCAGTTGGTTCATCCACTCTTTTTCAGTTGTGCTTAGTGTCGTTTAATCCTACAATACTATTTTTAAACAGAACCATTGGAAAGCTCTGTGTCTACTTTTCAATGTGGAATCACGAACAACAGCTTGAAACTAGTAATGAAATTTAGTCATAATTTTTTTTTTCTCTGAAGTGATTTTTAGTATTTTAAAACCTTGTTAAAACCTTAAATACTTGTTAGAGCTTAAAGATGGACTAATGAGGCCATTGACTCCTCTGGATTTCAGATAAGTAATTACACTGCAAGAAATTGCAACAATGGGTTGCAATTTAGTTCTCACAAAATAGTTCTTAGTTCTCACAAATACCCATCCTAAAGTCCTAATGAGCAATATTCTCCTTATATTCTTTTGAATACCTGTTTAGAACTTCAATTGGGTCTATCAGTGATGTCAGGGCTTCCACTCTTGCTATCTTCTTAAGACTGTCCTCTCCAACAGCAGCTGTTCCGTGAGAAATGAAGGAGAAAAGACTAGACTAAGACTGGACTGTGAGGAGGTATATGTTCTGCAGGGAGAGAGGAGTCTCAACACAATTATCAAAACTGTACTTAGACTATGTTTATTTGAAAAAAAGGAAATTTACATAAGCGAAGCTATAATTTTGGGTAGTTTGTGCATAGATATGTTGGTGCTTTGTGGTCAGCTCCTGCAATCTTTATCCATAACTGACTGTGATATTTTCTTACAAGTGGTGAGGGTTTGATATTATTAGAGAGACCAGAAATAACATGAGAGACCTAACTGGTTGGAAATGCTTGCTTATGTAGTGGCATTAATAACATGGTGTTCTGGCTATGGAATTTGGAGGAGGTGGGAAATTACAAACATTTAGTGAAATTTTGAGGCCGTTGTGGTGCTTCCAAGTTCAGTTTGATCCTCTGCTGGAGAGAGTTCAAAACCACATCCCTCCTGCTGTCCTGGGTATCAGGGTATGGGCTGCTCTGCATGATCCTGTAGCTTGTTCAAAAGTCCGTAGATAAAATGCCTAAAACATTCTTACGAGTAAGGACTCTTCCCCTCTGGTAGGTGTGATCATTACCCGGCTGTTGAACCAAGCTGACACTTGTTTTCTCTTTTTTGTCAAATGAATCTTGAATCCTTTTGCTGTGCAGCAGAACAGCTTCAACAAGTTGAAGCAGAATGACTTCCAAAGCAGAATAGTCAATAATAATGAGAAGAATGGACCTTGTTCAGTGCTTTGAGGGGACAGAGGAAGGTTCTGGACTGAAAATCATGACCTGGAGAGGTACCACCTTACAGAGTCCCAGCTATGAGGGTTTTTTGTCAGATTTTCCTGCTGGCTATCCCTAGTTATGAAAAGCTTTTTGTAAGGGCTCTGACATCTACTATTCAAGCAACATGACACAACTTGCAGACTTTCAAGGCTGAGCCAGAGTCCTTAGTATTTCATGCAACATGCTAGACCATAACCCCGCCTTTCCTGCCCCCTTCACCCCCCAAAATCAAAAGGTTTTCTGCGCTGAGAACAAAACTTTTCACCAAGTGCTGTTGAAGATTTCACAAAAGTATTGTTTTTGTTTGCAAAAATGATGCAGCCTCAAGGTACTTTGAATTTTAAAACAAGGAAAAAATTGGCAAAATTCTCACTGAATTCAGGAGTGTTGCATTGATAGATTTAGTTTGAGAACCCTGAGGGTTGCGTTTGCTTGGTCTGATATATTCTGACAAATATGACTAAACATTATTCTTGCCATTTTTTTTGTTTTCCTCTGGTGATTCATCACTTAGAGTCTATTGTTAACATTGGATACATGCCACTTTCACCACTGAACATATTGCAGAAATCTAAAAACATTTCTGAAATATCTACATGACAAAATTATTAAAAGCTCTTGATGATATGCAGTGTATTTGTAGCTCATGAGTGGGAGAATCCATTGCATACTAAGCATTATTCAGAACTCATAATTTATAAGCCCATTTGCTTACCGAGAAAAGGCTTTTGCTGTGCGGGTTTTTTTCATATTTTAAGTTAGGAAGGTAAGTCACTTGCTTCACGTAGGAAACAGATGTGTGATAAAAAAGGCAGTTCTCTTAATAAGGAAAGGATGTCAATAAGGTTTTGTTGTCATAGTAAGTGTATATGATGTTCAGAAATGCCTATTGTCCCAAGGCAGTAGAATATTTCCCCCTCTGGATTTCTCTGTCTGCCCCAGATTGAGTTCTAACCCTGATAACTGAGGCTGGTCAAGTTTCCCAGAGAGTGCTCCTGTTGAAGGAGTGTCTGCTTCCTCCCTTTGCTTTTTAACCCTCTCCAGAGCAAGAAAGCTCGACTTTGTGTAGCAAAACAATAGCAATCCCTCCTTCTCTGTGACTAAATCCTCCTACCAATGTATTTCCATCTGAATACTCTCAAATGTTAACTTGCACCAATCAGATGTTTGTTCTCCCACACAAGAGTGCACAACTAACTGTTGTATTTATCTGACTTTGGGGGCTTTGTACTCCAGACACTGACACCAGTAGTGTCTGAGTGCCTTCTACATCCTTCAGTGTAAACAAATTGAAGTCACTATTTCCTCGTTTAAAGATTGTCACTTCAGTTGGAATTGTAAGAGAATGATAATTTCATGATGATGCTGGCAAGGATTGAAGTAAAAATAAGCATCAGTCTAGCAGTGGCTGAAATGTCTGAGAGGCTCTTATGGCTTCCATGTTTCTGGTTTATGTTCTGGCTAAAAATTACTCATCATGAAAGTTAGGATCAGAGTCTCTGAACAGAAGTGTGGTGTGTATTCAGCAGCCTCTGGATGGAGGAGAGGCACAGCAGTGCTGTGTTTGTAACCCTCACTCCTTCGGGTGCTGGCTTTTTCTATGGATGAGAATGGTCCTTTGAATGCACTATAATCAAGGTGTGCAATGACCCTGAGACCAACTCAGCTGGTAAGAACTTGGTGGTAACAATGTCGAGGCAGTGGGTTTCATCCCTGTATGGGCTATTCACTTAAGAGTTGGACTTGATGATCCTTGTGGGGCCCTTCCAATTCGGAAGGATGTAATGTTTCTGTAATTGCAGCCATCTAGACATGGCCTTGGCATGTGAAGCCTAAAGAAGTCCCAGTAGCTGTTTAATCCTGTCTGAGAACCTGGTATGTATTTGATTGCTGAAACCTAAGCCGTTGTAGCTGCTTTGTTATCATTTCCTTGGCTAGGCAAATCAAAGTTACTATGATTATAAACAAGAGTTTCTGGTGCAGAGGTATCTTGTAAAAGGCCTTGATTTCCCTGTCTTGATTTAGTCTTTCATATCTAGTTACTAACAGTCCAACTATTTTATTAAAAGCAACCCTGGGGTATGATGTCATTGTTTGTTACTGAGGAAAGGCTCATGAGAAAAGATGGGTCTTGCATTATGCTCTAAAAATAGTAAAGGTCACTCCCGTCAACAAAAGATAAGGTTTTTCAAGTTAAGGAAAACCCCATGTAATCTCTGACAGAGAACACAAAACCAAGGCAAAGTGCAGGAAATACACCAACAAAGTCCAACTGTGGGAAAAGACATTCAAAGTACTTAACACTATGTTAATAAGAATATCTTTTCCATAAAACATTTACTAAAATTTGTTGCAGTGGCCCAGCCCATTAGTGGGCTGTGGCAGTCAAATACCCACGAGACCTTAGCCCTACAATGGCTGGATGAGAACGGGTCTGAGGGAGGATCCAAGGGCGGAACCCAAGTTTGAAGCCACCTCCCCATTCTGGAAAGTTCTGTTGTACTGGATGGTTTATTGCCTCCCAGTTCAAATTCCCACCTCCTTGTTACCCCCACTGGTAGTTAAGTGGTTGATTCCTCCCATTTGTCTGTACCCCATTGGTTGTTCATTTTCCCTCCTTCTCTTTCTCCCCCACTATAATAACCCTGGGCCCTTCCATTTTCAGGATCTGTGTCCCTAGACCCTTAGGGTAATGTAAGTTGCTGGAACCCATACAGAGACCCCTCTCTCATTCTTTGTCCCTGGACAACACAAGCGTGACCACCAGGTGAGTTGGTGTGTGCTTCTCCTCACGGAGAAGCTAGCCACAGTGGCCATGGAGCAATGTCTGCAGGAAGGATGCTGTGTCCCATCTGAGGGCACGGCCAACAGTGTCAAAAATTTAAAGTTTTCTGACAGAAACTATACAATAATGCTGTAAAACTCTTGGCTCTGGGAAAGGTTGAATTCAGTTAGAGACAAAGAAGAACTTTTTGAAAGTAGTATCACAGTACTCTTTCAAAGTACTCCAAACAATATTACTGAAGTTCCTTCTCTCTTATGAAGAGTTTCAGTTTTTCAGTTTTATTTCCAAGGAAACAAAACATCTGTCAAGTTCTGGTATCAGCAATTTCCCAGAATGAAGTAGTACACAAAATTCATGCGATTAGGGGGAAAAAAAAAAAACAACTAAATGTCCTTATTTTCATAACCAGTGACTCCATGATCAGCTCTTCAGTTTTTGGAGCAGTATAAATAAATGAATTTTAGATGAGGCAAGTAAATATGTATTATTTATTACTATAAATACATATATAGGTAAATACAAATTTTAGATGATCAAGTAAATATGTCAGTAAACCCCACTAAAGGTAGAAGAATCATCATTTTAATGTTGAGCATTTCATTTGGGCTTAATAAACTCAATGAGTATTAATCAACAACTGAGGATGCAGTTGAACTACCTTTTATAGCAAGACAAGTGGAGACAAGTAAGGACAAGACCATGCTCATTGAAGCAGTGTAATAACCAAGCACAGTGGAAGGAAAGGTGTCTGCAACACTCTGTGTGTGGAGGGTTCTATGAAGAACAGAGGCAGTGGGAATGAAGAGGAGAGACTGCAATGGGAACTTGTGAAAACTGCCACCAGAACCCAAATCTCTGTAGACCACAATTTAGCAAAGGTGGGATTCTGCACAGAGGCAGAGCTCAATAACAAGGTCTGAAAAGTAGGTCACATGCCAGCACTAATATGGGCCCATGTTAGTACCTGAAGATCTGAAGAGAATGGATATTTGGAGGGATGGGAGGGAGGGAAAGCTGTCTACTTATGTTAGTGCAATGAACTGTGTGCTACATGGCTTATGCAAAAACTCCTTTTTTTAGGCTTGTTTGACCTTCACAGTATACAAACTTACTTTGAGTGCAGTAAGCTTCTGATAAATACTTACTGGTATTGTACACCAAGTAAACAATTGTAGGGGGTAATTGAAGGGGCTTACATCCCTTCATCATTGTAAGGATACATATTTTTACACATATTTTGGTATCTTTTGAAGTAAAAAGCATGGTGAAAACAAAACCATAATTGCCTTATGGCAAATTTCCCATAATTTTAGTATTCTGTATGACTGGGAAATCTGTAGAAGTAGAAAACATTTTTCTGAATTTGGAAAAGTGACTGAGATTTTTAATAGAAATATCTGAGTATAAAAGTGACTGATGGCAATTTTCAATTCTAACTTCTCTCTGATGGTACTTGAAGTTACTGACTGCTGCGACTGACTTCTATGGATACTGCTCTTCTAGAATTCACAGGATATTTCAATAAGAAAGACAGTGATTATTTCTTTGCTGTGGAGGTTCCCCCCTGAGGGAAGGGGGCCCTGGGATGGGAACATGCCCTGGGACATACAGGTTTTCCCTGCTCCCTGGTCACATGCACCCCAGTTCTGGTCCTCATTGGGCATTTCAAATGTACCCCTGGCCTGAAAATCCTGTACTTAGGTGGGTATTCCCATGATTCTTGGGTCTTTGGAGCAGTCTGTGCCTGAGCCGGGACCATGTGGCGGAGAAATAAACATCTCTGAACATCTATAAAAATATCATCCCCATATTCTTTCCACGGGCAAATCTGTCCCCTGGGAAGGTTGCAGGAGACCCCACTGCAACACTTTTGCTTCTAGAAAACTGGTTATAGCTGTTGACATCAGCTAGGTATTGTGGATAATTTCAGCAAAAAAGACTTATTTATTTTTCAGAATTCCAGGCTATTCACAAATTTTCTGGATATGTTTCCACTGTTTTAATGTTCTGAGGTTTGTGTATACATATGTGTCCTAAAACATTGTCTCTCTAATGCTCCAAACTCCAGATGAGTTTGCCCAATGAAAGGTTTGCCTTGACTTAAACAATCAGAAAACAAACGATTAGCAAGATACTGAATCCTGGATTTGTATTTCTTATGAGCATAAGACATACGGTATTACTGGTTTCTAGGGATTCTAAAGGCAAGCAGGAAACTCAAGAATTTGCTGGTTCTAAAGAAATTTGCCAAAACAAGTATCTCAAAAGTTTTTCAGTCAGTTCCTCTGCCAGAGAGAACCTCTGATAGCAATTAGGGATGCTAACTTTTGAAAATGCATGCAAATATGCAGATTTCTGACACACACCAGGATAGGAGCAAGATGTGCTAAGTATTATTTCCTAACTGGTTTATTTTAGTTTGCTTTTTGGTGAAATGAGAAATATTGACATTTCTGAACTTTCCACCTTTCCCTGTTCATTGCAAAAGTAGCTAAGGGGTAGAGAACTGTGTGCAAATGAATGCAACCAACACAGTCTGGGTAAAGATAGAAACACAGTTTTTTGTTCTTTGTTATCTTTGGCTGTCATAAACCTTATGTAACATGTTGTAATTATTTCTCAGATGCTGAGGATTTTTGGCCAAGAGCTTTATACTACCAGTTTCTACAGGGTGGAAAATATATGCTTGAAATATCTGAAATTTAATTTCTTCTGCTTCTCATGGAGGGAAAACAAAAAAACCTAGGAGTGGGGGCATAATGATAGATGGAGACAAAATTTAAACCAGGCATGTTGGTTGTATCATCTGGGAAAACAGAGTGTCAAATTAATTTTTAAAATATAATCTGAAAACCCAGAATGAAATTTCATTAAAAATATTACTTTATTCTTTCTTTCTTACTCCTTTTGGTTTTAGTATCTCTTCAAAAGCTAAATATACTATGCTGTTTTATGAGTTGAAAGGAACTGCTTAGAAAAATGAAGAAAATCTGTGAAATTATTGAAAAATGTATGGGATCTTTTCAGGATGGCAGGTACTCTAAACAAGAATAATTTTAAGCAGGTATGTCAATGATCACTTTAAAAAATAGCCAGCTAATACATATCTATACAGGTTTTAAAAAGGGCATTAGCAGCTGAAAAGTGAAATAGCTTTCTTGGGATTTTAAACAAGCTAAGACATATGGGAAAATTAAAGAATATCTTTCCCTGGGTCACAGGAAGGTTATCTATAAATAGAGCATGCATTTGTTTCATAGCTAGCAGACTGCAGAAAACAACTCTTAGTGCAGAACTGCTGTAGAGAAAAGACAGGGTGAACTGCACTGGTGCAAGTTGTACATCTACACCAAAATGCTGTTCCTGGGGCTGGAAAAGTCCAACTAGAAAAGGCATTACCTCTTGAGATTTTTTCTTCTCAGCAGATACTGAGATTTTTATAAATAATGTCTCAATTCTGCAAACAGCCTGAAAAAATTAGTCACATGTCTAAAGTTTCAATAAGTTGCTTGGGAGCAATATCAAGATCTTGTATGAACTGAATATCTTCACATTTTTTTCCAAGATAGTGAAAGTGGCAGTTCAACTCAGATGTTAAAATTCTTGTTTTAGTCCCATTCTATGTAAGAAAATAATTAGAAGATTATAGATCTTCTAATGAACATTAAAAAGAAATAGTAAATAAGTGCCATAACAAATATGGAATGTTTTTGTGTTATTCATGAGCATAATTCATTTAAGAAAAGAAATTGCAGCTAAAGAAATTCAAAATCCATGGGACTGTCACTTTCTGGTAAACTAAACTTAATTTTGTATGTGGAAATTTTCTTATAAATGTGCTGGTGGGTTTTTTTTGTCAGTTGTTCTACAGCTATTGCACAGAACAAAGTGCTGCTGCTAAAGACACTGATATTAATGTAACGGCCCTCGCACCAGTTGTTTATGATTCTTCCAGTCAAACTGCTTATGACATTGTAGGGGCAGAATATGCACTTGATGATTTGCTTCCTTTAATGGGTTGTTAATATGTTGACTCTAAATTTTTGCAAATGACTTGATTTGTCAAACACTGCTTTGGGCTAAAAGATAAATAAATCTGGACATGCACATTCAAATTTCTCGAACTGGTTCCATTAAGGAAGTAATTTAGTTAAAATTTCCATGTTTCTAACTCCTAGTCTTGACGGGACCTGCCAAGCAGTTGCCCACCACCCTACTCCCAGACTGCCATTGTGATCTCTCCAGAACTGCATAAAGGGATGTGATTACTGCTTGCTGGGCTATCTGGCACACGGAGAGTGTGCTGTGCAAGAGAGTAGTTTCAACTGTTTTTCTGTTCTTCATGGAAGTTTCCATGCCTTAGCTACCTTGAAATCATCACTTACTTCCAAATTTTTTTTTGTGGTTTAAAAAGCATCACTTAACCCATGCAATTAGGTCTCTCAGCTTGCCTTGATTGACCTTTGGGAGGAAGAATTTGCTTCAGAAAGACACGCCCCATTTTAGATTCATCTGAGAATAAAAATATCTTCCAGGCTCCCCTGTAGCCTGTGAGCAAAGAGCTTAATGACTTGCAATGCTCTTACTTGCACTGCTACATTCACAGGCAGCTCAAGAAAATGTTTTTCTTGCATGGCAAGTTATTGCAAATAGCAATCACATGTTGAAGGTGCTTTATAATTAGTAGTGACTAACAACCATAACCCTTTGGCTCTGATTTCAGTTTGTTCTACGGTTTTTATTCACCAAGAAACACATGGACAGTTGTATCTCAAATCTTGGCTCTTAATAAAATCCATGGAGGGAAGTTCGGAGCTTAAGCTGGGAATGTGAATATTTTCTCAGCCCAACAGACAGCTCTGCTCTCCAAAAGGGTGAACCTGGGAAGATCAGTCAGCACTACATCAGCAGCAATGCTGGCTGCAGTACTGGGGATCAGGTAGTCACCAAGTTATTTATCAGAACTGTTTCAAACCTGTAGCTGGGAACTGTGCAGGAAGCAGAAAAGCCTGGGGGTTGGTAGCATGGAGCTTGCATCATGATTGTAGGCATCTCTGGTAGTTTGTCTGTCCAAGGTGGAAACTGCCTTAACCTGTTAAGTAACTGGCCTCTCAGCATACTTCAAATTAGTAATATTTATGGCAGCCTGTCTTGCTGCAAACAGAAATAACAATTTTGGCTTAAAGCAATAATATACAGATGTATCCCAGGACTTCTAACTCCTTTGCAAAATAAGTAATTACATAAATTGTACCAAGGTTTCAACTGCTTCAAGGTTTTTGTTACCTTATTATATCTTATTGTCTTGACTTCCATCTAAGCTGAAGTGATTAAAATCCTACTCTGTTCCTAAGACAGCTAAGAATCAGTCAATTGATCAATGTACAATTCATGTCTGACAGACATGTTAAATGTCATTAGCACAGAAATCAATCCAAATCATGCAAAAAATTTCTCTGTTGGACAGGTAGAAACAACATCTTCAATTTGATGTCTAAAAGCAAATAGGGAAATAGAGCATGTCTCCAGAACGCCGATATTGTCCAGATTTTATGTGAAGGAAAAGTGAAATATGAGGTAGTGGTATTCTGTCCTCTCTTTGTTCTTCCAGGACTGTTTAGCTTTTATTTGGTTGGAAGTCTTTCATCACATGGGATAGGTTCTCAATCCATCTGGCATATGCTTCATGTATCTTGGGCAGCAGTGCTTAAGGTGTCCCTTGGTTTTCATCTTTGTTATCCTGCATCTCTCTTGTGGACAGTACTACCTTCGCCTCCTACATCCAGAGACTGTCTTGTTTTATTTTAGTCTTTTGTATCAAAATATGTATTATGTCATCTGTCTTTATCCTAGAATTAGCAACTAATTTCATTAATGTGTATAAGACCTGCAGACAGGAGGTGATTAATGTTTGTTACCTCTCATTAATTTATATTAGATACATAAATATTATATTAGAAAACCAACCCTGTGATTCTGATCTCTCTAGAAAATTCAAAGGCAATCCTGATTGCATCTCAGCTATCAGTTATTGTGCAAATCATATCTACCCTGGAACCAATCCAGTTGCTTAGATTGCTTGTCGCTTGCACAAACTGAACAGTGTGCCAGATAGAGCAGTATTTTATGAATGTACTAAGTGCTATGTAAATAGATCAGAGTCAAATGGGTAGGGGGGGATCATTTTTTAATGACAGATCAATAGATTCCTAAGTGCATTTCTTAGTATGAAATACCATTTTGCTGAGAGCTTTGTTGTCCTGGCAGTGTCTGATGCACAGTGGGGGACATTCTTTGTATTATCATAGTGGATTTCAGCTCCTGATATTTTTATTTCTGACTCCCTTCAACTACATTCTTACGTGTGTTTGCTCTCAGTGTTTGTCAATGCTACTTGCAGATTCACGTTTATTTTTTCCCTCTAAATTCTTACTTCTTAGTGCTTAATTAATGTCTCACAAACTTTCTGAAAACAGTGTTAGTTAAGTGTTAGAAAATGTACCCAAACCCATCCCAGCAGCTGAATGACACCTGGGTTAGGTATTTGCAAACTCCCTTTGCCTTTTCACTGTGAAACTGTTAAGGTACAGACCAAATAATTCATTCAGTTTCTCAGAACTTCTCATAAGAGGCTCATAACTTGACTTACTTTATTAAATCTCTTAAGCAATATACTAGATGAACTTAAAGAGTGACTGAAATGTCCAAATACCTGGAACCTAAAATTTAAATTTAAACTCCTTAGAATTGAGTTTAGCTACATTTACTTCTCTTTCTCAGAGTCACTTGGTATTTTGGCAGTACTGAATATCATTTAATAGGAAGCATTCAGCAGGTAATGTTGGAGGTACCTATAAGCTTGACAGAGGTAAGGGCTCCTTGGGGCCAGATTGGCTAGCCTCTGTGCGGTGCTAATAAAGCTATGCCATGCTGCATGTCTAAATTAGTAGTGCAGTTAACTCTCCTTGGCACTTGCTCAGTGAACCTTTATATCTCAGAGAAACGGTCTTTGATCAGATCTCTGCTGTTGGGGCCCCCATCAACAGGCTGAAGGAGGATACCATTTGGCTGACCTTTTTAAACTGAGTTTAATTTTTCAGAGATGCCTCATATTAAACACTGACACCCAGTAGCTCTGAGGCTATGCAAACCTGATGTGGGAATGTGTGCCAGCTGCTACAAAGAGAGCTTTAATTTACCACTTATTTCCATGAGCTTTCTGTTCCCTGCCTGCAAATGTACGGATGCACAGATTCCTTGAGGACAGAGTTTTCTGGATGGATTACATGCCATGTGATGTGCTAGACTTCTTTACCTCTTTGATCTGCTCTGGTGCAACACAGGAGTAACTAGCCATGGCTAGTCATGGCAGACAAGCTAATCAGGGAGCCTGAAAATGAAAATCAGAACTTAATGCATTTTTATTCAGTGAGTTAATATTGAATGAATAACTGAAGTGTTTTGATAGAAAAAGGTCTCAAACTCATTTTCTTCTTTTTCTGTCCTTTAATGGTTACTGCAAAAAGCTCCAGGTACTGCAGTTACTTTCATCACCAAGGAAGAGAGGCAGTGTCAGCATCAGAGGTCCCTTGCTTATTTTGTTCTGTTGAATTTCTTTCATCATCTTTTGGAAGAATTTCTAGATCAGTGTGTCTCTTAGTACATATTTCTTCCCAGCTTTTTAATTTATGCCTCTCCTAATGATGTTCTTGAGAGTCTTCAGCTGCATGTGACAAGAGTTTCCTGAATGCTAACCTGGGGCTGTGTCCTTTTGTGAATCATGGTAACTGTGAGATGACTTACAAGAATGTTAAGTAGCTGTATTTTGCTTTAGGAAGCATACCAAACTGTCATTTCAAATGTGTGAGGAAACATAGGTATGTTACCATTCATCTGTGCTTTATTTCAGTATTTCCTACTGAGTGGAATTAATCTGGATTCTGTACTAAATGAGACTCTCCCTCCACTATGATAACAAATATAACAACAACACTTTTGGTGTTTTCCTGATTTTAAAAGAAAATGCATGGCCACAAAACCTGCATACCGAGAGGGGTCATGATTCTGGCATCAATATCCAGTCTCACACTTTAATGCTCTTTCCAGTGATGAGTTTGGGGCAGTAGATATAGTCACATCTGATTTTAAATTATATTTTTATGTTAGTTTACTATACAGGATGAGGGACAAAGAGAGAAAAATCAGTATCATCACAGTACAAATGCAAAATATACCATATCAAACCACTTATCCAAACAAACAACTCTAAGCACTTTTGTCTACTGTTACAATAGTATACTGCATATGCCTCATAATCTAGTCGTTCTAAATTACTCTCTCAATTTCTGAATGCAATTAAAAAAATGCATCTGTAAAACAAAAGTAATTGTCTTAGATCCATAAATATACTGGGGGAAAAAGTATATTTATATTAGAGTGTCCATTCAGTGGTTGTTTGAAGAAGTCGTAATGAAGAGGTGACCCCCGTG
>VYZQ01014553.1:9006-19801 GCA_013400655.1 Mystacornis crossleyi | reverse complement strand
TCAGAACCCCAGAACATCAGAACATCAGTGGGAGACCTTACACCGCCCTGGAGGTGGGGGCCCCCACACCAAATTTCAGCTCTGGGGAGAAGAGACCACACCCACAGAAAAACTTTGAAATCTTCCAGGTTTCTCTCCACAGCGAGAGGTTTTATTGTTTAGCATTCTTTTTCTTTTCCTGTGTGTTTGTTAAATAAATAGCTTTTTTTTCCTTTTCACTTTCCTCCGAGGAATTTCTTTCCCGAACCTGGTGGGGGAGGGGTGGCTGAGACCTGCCCTCTATCAGAGGATATTTTCCTCCAAATTTGCTTCAAACCAGCACAACATGTTATGTATCATATTCAGCAGTGAGCTTATTATGTAACCAGGATGTCAGCACTTTTCTAAGCACTAGTGGAACAACTTATTTCTCATGCAAAACTTTCAACTTGTTAGTATGCCTTTGTCATATAGAAGAGGAGTGCTCACAAACTGAGATGAGGATAGAAGGGAGTAAGCTATGTCTTGTTAACAATACCTTTAATACTCAACTGCATACTTAAAAAAACAAAAAACCAAAAAAATTTCAATTTCCTGCACAGAAGATCACTAAGACTTAAATCCCTTATATGAAACTAATTCCAGATGCAGATGGTTGTATACAACTTTGATGGCCCTTCAGTTTCTTTATTGCAAATAAAATATTTGCTGGGTTTCGTAAAACAAAAGTGGAGCACAGCTGTCTTATTTGTGTATATTTTGACTAAGCACACATAATCAGTCTAATAATGATGTGGCACAGTTAAAATTAAAAAAAAATTACTCACAGAGTGTCGTTACTGAACATATGCCCCCAAATGAGTAGGCACTAGGTACCTGTCCTCTAGGGGTGATTCATCAAAGTAAAATAAAAGTAAACTACAGTATACTTCTTTCTAATAAGAAGAGCAATCCTTCTGACATATAAAGAAGCCTTAAGCATGGAGGTATAATCAAAATTCTAATTAACTGTCATAAGCCTTGAGCAAATGTAAAGCACTATCTGATTTATAAAACTTTGATCAGACTGTGATTAAATTATTTTTAGAGATATGCAGTATGTGTCAGATCTCAATTATCCAGAGCTATCTTACCTGCAGGGAACAGGGAACTCTTGTTCAATTCATACAACATGTTTTGTATGCAGGGGCTCTATAAAGAGACTTTTCGGTAGGTTTCTTCTAAAAAGATTCTTTTTTTTTCCGGCAGCAAGTGGTCTGATGATCTCGTGTTATCTTGTTTGCTGTTCCTGGAGATATATGAAAGACAAAACCACTATAACAAATGCTGTGTGCAGGTTTTCTAGATTGGGAGAGATAAAAGTATATTTTTGAGAGGAAAACAAATGGGTTTTCAACCTGCAAATTCTGATTGCCTGCCCTATCCTTATTACTGAGAGCAGTGAGCAACAGCCATATCTCGCATGGACAGAAAGACTGAAAAGGAATATCTGGGGCAGAAAGGTCAAGAGCTACCAAGTCGCATCACCTAATATCCACCTTACACAGTATGCAAAACTGACCTGTTCCATGCCTGCCATAACTCTTTAGACCTGGAACAGCTGAAGTGTACAGGATACACTCTTCACTTACCATCTCAGTCTTGTTTCACAACCTTCTTCTTTCATCACTCAATTTTTTCCAGGACCATATGGCTGCCTTTCTGACAGCCCCTCAGCCTCCTTTCCTTGTTTCTGGTATATGAGCATGGTGGCTGCTCATGCAAATGCATGATATTTGTCTTGAACTGGTCCCAGACAAAATTACTTCACTTTAAAATTACTTTAAAAATAGGAGGCATTTAATTCCTGGGAAAAATTACAGAGGACCTTATTTTATTGCTAAGGATCACCCTGTAAGGNGTGATTCTGCGATTCTGCGATTCTGTTTACATTTGTTTTCATTTCGAGATTTTTTTAAGTGAAAATGCTGATTTTATGAAATTGTCATTAGTGCTAAAATTCTTAGCATCAAATAGTAGCATCTTTTTCAGGTAAGAATTATGAATGGGCTAAACAATGTCAACTCAGAAGGTAGATTTATACAGAACAGATGTACAGAAAAACTGCTACATCTATAACCTCCCAACCTCTTGCTCCCAACCTTCATTGTATTCACAGCACAAAAGCAAAGTTTCCTGTTCTGCTCAAAATCTACTTCCCCATGTCTTTTATCTTATAAAGTGAAGTTTACCTTATCACTTCACATATGGCAGACACTTTTTTATGATCTAGTTTTTCTATCAATTCCAGTGCTACGTGACATTCTAAGTAGAAGAAAGGGCTACTGCAAAGAAAAAGAAAAAAAAACAAAACAACAAGCCCACAATAAAGACCATTTGCAATGATCTATACTACTTTCCTGATTCTCTTGCATGTTCCCAAAACCCTAACTTTTTGTCTACATATTTTTTCTGGTGGATTCTCTGCACCTAAATTTGTCGGCATTAAAGTGTTTAGTTGATTTAATTTTACTGCCAGAACTCTGCCACTAAAACTCTCTTACTGATTTTTACTATATTTGCAAAAACGTGCTTTTGCCAGTATCTCTTATTTCAATGAGCAATATATGCTAACGTGTCAAGACTTGGTATATGTACAACTCTGCTAGGGCTTTATTGGCCTCATCGCATCATAAAGTAGCTGGAAAATAACCAAAGTAGCTGAGAAAGCAAAAGCTACTAGGGTAGACCAAATATGTCTTCCTTTTACTTTGAATAGTTAATAACTATTCCTGATAACTAATCCTAGTCACCTTCTCCATTATCTTTTCTGGATTTTCATCTTTTTTGAGCAGGTACATCCTTCACCATTTGGGAAAAAATGTAGACTTTGTTGCTCATTTTCATGGAATCACAGAACCATAAAATGAGGTTAGAAGGGACCTTAAATATCAGCTATTTCCAACTAGACCAGGCATTCGTAGGAATGCCATCCACTAGACCAGATTGCTCAAAGCCCCATCCAACCTGGCCTTGCACACTTCCAGGGCTGGGGCATCCACAATTTCTCCAGGCAATCTGTTCCAGTGCGTCATAGCCCTACAGTAAAGAATTGCTGCTTAATATCTATTCTAAACCAATTATTTTCCATTTTAAAGTCATTCCCCTTGTCCTATCCTTGCTCACCTTTGCCTAAAGTCCCACTTCTGCTGTCTTGTTGGCCCGCTTCAGTTACTGGAGGGCTGCTATAAAGCACCTCCAGCCCTTTCTCTTCTCCAAGGTGAACAGCCCCAACTGTCTCAGCCTGTTTGCACTGGAGAGGTGCTCCAGCCCTCATCTTCATGCTCCTCCTCTGGACTCCAACATGTCAATATCCCTCTTATTTTTTTTAACATCAGTTAAGTTCTCCACACTTCCGATAGTATTTATTACTGGGATTCCAGAGACTGCAAGACTGGAAATGTGGGAAAAGGAAAAAGGATAATTGAGCAACCTCAGAAAGCTATTTAGAGCATGGAGTCAGGGATATTGCCAGTATCAGATCTGGTCAGTCAGTGGATGCCACAAGCCAGAGCCTATCCAAATCTCTCCCCACTTAACTGTGCATCCAGCACTTGATAATTTTCTAGCTATTCGTACTGGCTTATCAACAGTAGATTTTAAAAGTTTTGATGCCTCATTTCCTTTCAAAGGCAGTTTCTTTGTCTTCAAACTACAGGAATCATTAATTAAGCATAGTGCCCTCTTAGACACCTTTGTCATTAATTATGAATGAGAGCAGTCAAATATTCTATCCTCATAATAATGCCAAGATTAGATTAATATCAACTCTGAACTCTAGGATGCCCTCCAAAGTTCAGAAACAAAAGACCAAGTAAGAAACAAGAAGTTTTAATGGAAAGGAGAATCTTCTCTGTGAGTTGGCCTAAGGTGGATGATGACAGGTTTTTCAGAGCTTCATCTGTCTCAAAATTTGCTCTCACACTGAATAAGCTGCACCAGTTCATATGGGAGGAACACTGAATATTCATTAAATGAGTATCTGTTTTGTAACTTCCTGGCTTAAATTTTTGCTCCATAGGTTTTCCTTTATCAGAAGACAAAGCATCTGGTCACAGATCTACAGAACTATACTCAAGAATATGTAACCTTGTTCTTTTAATATAATGTAAAATGTGGCTTATCCATATCGACAGATTTTCTATGGAAAACTCTGAATTTCAATGAAAAATCAAGTGGTTTTCCAAAGTTATTTACAATTTAAAAAATATAAATATTGAAAATTACAGAACCAGATTATATTTCTCAGCAGTAGGTTATGTCTTGCCGTGAAAGGCTTCACTGTCTTGTCTCAGCCTTACTATCTGCACCAGGTCTGCAATGCCAGAGAAAGAGAGACTGTAGAGGAAGAGGGAGAGAGAAAATCCCAGTGCATACTTGATGTGCTAATTCTGATCTGTGTAACACTGCCTGCATTAAGGGCACTAGATGAACTGTCCTATTAGCTTCAGTTAGAAAGCCTAAAATGGTGATTTTCAGGGTCAACTGACTCACCTTGGTCATATTAATAAACTATTTTAATAAATATGAATTATGTATATAACTCCCAGATAAAATATATATTAAGATGCTACATGCAATAACCTTATCTCAGCTTTATAGTGACACGAGGTAATAACCATATGGTTATGAAAAATATATTTTAAAGTTTGAAACTCTGGATTAAATTTAGCTGGTTTTTAATGGCATATTTTTTTATTATATAGATAATTTTTTCTCACTAGGTATTACTTTTGGACCAAATTAAGACTGTGTGGTGACTTTAATCTCACACTTCCGATTTTAAAGTTATTAGAATTCTTGTAAGGGTAAATTAAGTTTAATTTGGAAGCCTCGAATCCTTATAATGGAAGTAATTGCAAAATTCCTGTAAAGTTTTACTTCTTTCTGTTATTGATACATTTCCTGCTTTAGGTATCTTATTCTCTTCCTACAGAATTAAAAAGTAATTGAGAATGCATGCTAGTATATACTATCCCTAGCTGGGTGAAAATACAAGTTATTAGAAATAACTACTTTCTATTATTGCAGTTTGCTTGAAGAGCAGATTGACTGGTGCGTCTGGCCAGTGGAAAGCAAGTAGGGTGCTCTGACCCATGAACTGTGCTGCTGAACCAGACAGCAGGAAAGTCAGTGTGAGCCCTAACAGGGTGAGCTTGTCGGGCTCTGTTTCTCCATTCCAAGCTGAAAGCATGGACGACTCAAGCCCTGGCCTTGCTGGGCTCTGCTTCCACACACATCCCTCCGTGCACTGCTGTAACCAGTGAGGGATGCGGGGAGTCAGAGCCACACAGAGCCCGCACAGGGCGGGTGTGCTTAACCCACCCTTCACCTGGGGGCCGGGCTGTTTTCTGTGAAGCACTCAGGCGATTGTTCACTCTGCTTCTGCTTCTCACAGCTCTGTTTAACTATTTGCTGAGACATTGTTCAGAATATCTGTTGTCTGCATGATTACTGCAAACACAATAATATCTAATAAGCTAATTTGATTACCACATAGACAGAATTTAGATGAGATTTCAATCCATTTTAACTCTATAGACACAAAGAAAGACTCTATTGCTTTATTCTTATCTATAGCGACACAGAAAGTATGAACACAGATGCTAAATTTCCTAGAGGAGATGGTGTATAATTAATGTAAGTTAATTATTGATATCAGTTCCTTGCCCAAAAAATAAATGTTGCAATTTTGTGAAGAATATGTAGTCTTGGTCAAAGAAAGCAAATATGTTCAATACCTGATTTAAACACAGAATCAAATTCCTTAACTCAGGAGCTATGACAAGGCTCTTCATAACTGCAAGGAAGAAATTAAATTAATATATCAACAGTTAGCATACTGCTGTGTAGAAATAAGTCAGTATTTATACTGTATTGTACTTAACAATATTAGAAGAGTTGAGAGGAATTTGATCAATGGAATAAGGCAGCAGATACATTGCTTGTGACATTGGTGAAGTGTATCTCAGAATTTTTGCCCCTTATGATTTTTCATAATCTGTGATTCATGATGCTTGATTAGCATACAGTCTTACAGTCTTACAAAATGTAAATGTCCCTCTCAACCATTGCTAAGTCAAAATTATCTCACTTTTTGCAATGTTCTGATATAAAATAATATTTGGTGCTTACTCTTGTGACCACATTATCATGTCATCATTTTTACCAGAGCACACAGTAAAGCTTAAGACACAAGCAGAAAGGCAAAACTAAGTGGACGAAAGGAGAGAGAACTAGCGTTACTCCGTTTCTCTACAAATGTCACCTGCAGTGCAGCAACTAAGAAATGCATGCCAGCCACTTGGTGTCAAGCGTTTACAATGGTTACAAGAGAATCTAGGTATCAAATCTGACTCCAACAGAAATTCCAGAGAAAGTGCTGTCTTTATGTAGAGCACAGAGTAGGAATAGTAGTAAAAGAGCTTGGAACTGAGAGCCAAGAGAGGCAGGGGGCAGAGAAATGAGGTGCAGAGTAATAGACTGCGTTGATCCTACTTATATGGGAAAATTCTGCCAAATGCATCACTGAAAAGAGTTCTACAACATTTTGTCATAGATACCAACATTCCTAGCTTCTACTATTCATTTTTTCCTTGAGATAGAATCATTTTAAAGACCAAAGGGAGAAGACAAAACCACTTTTCAGAAATCTCTCTAAACTCAGACTCAGTTTTTAGTCCAGTTCCTATAATTTAGTTGAGCATCATTCTACATTAGAAATATTTTGTTTCTTTTCAGACTGGTCCAGACTCATAATCATTTTGTAGATACTTACAAGTAATTACTAAGATATATTTAGTAAAATTATAGCATGGTAATATTATACTTATGCATGCTTCTAAGAAAACAGATTAAAAATTGATGTTACAGATGTCAAGATTGCAACCATTTTAAACTAATGAATTCGAGCTGATATCTGAATTCTAGAATTATTCTTGTGAAATTTACAGTACCCGACAAACTAAAACTTTCTCAATATTATCATAATAGCATTTATAATTAAGTTCTCAAAATAATACTCTTTTGCTTGTGTTTTCTGTTTTAATGATGTAAAATACCTTCATAAAAACTCAACATCTTTTATAAAAGAATTAGTAATGATTGAGTGGTTAGAAATTATGAGAGCAACAGACTAGAGATCAGTTCATAGGATATTTTAATACAGCTTTTTCTCTAGAGATAGCTGGTACCAGAACTGAACTGAATTATTTTGAAGCAGAACATAAACCTAAGCATAAACATTTTCTAATTTCCATAAGTGTCTGTTGTATTTACTTTACTTAAACTGATAAAGTTACAAGCTCTTTTTACAGTTGTAGCCTCTGCTTTCATACAAGTATTTATGCATAAAGCCATGTGAACTGCCAATATTATAAGCACTTTTAAAGACATTTATGTGAAACATTCTAATAATGCAAGTATTTATACACATCATACTGAACTTCTAGCATAGTGTGCAGCTTTAAAAATTGTTTCCTAAGGTGTCTTTTTCAGTAGTAGACATGTTACTCTTCCTCCCTTCCTTCAATTTCACTAAAGGCTGCTTTGCCATAGTGCCTAATTGAATAAGTGACAGGCCTTTATTTTCCTCTGTATGTCTTCAACAGAATACATTAAAGTAAAGTGAATAGAATATGCAGTGTATGATATTTATATGTTTAGCTGATTTATTTTTTCCTCAAAATATAGCATCAAGTTTATAGGCCTACCAAAAATTCACAGTTCTCTCAGCAGCCAAAGCTGTCTTTCCTCTTGCATTTTGAGATTCCATTCTTAGAGATTCCAACCACTTACTTGAAGGTATCCATGAGAAGTTTGCATCTTTATGTGGAAGTTTTCAGTTTTCATTATGATTCAGTCAGTGGATGCAGCTAAAATGGTTTGGTAGGTACGTAAGAAAAGACAGAAGATATTCAAAATTACCCACCTTGAGAATATCACACTCACCTTAGGTAATGGACTCTCTTATTACTGGAAACATTCACATCCATCTTTTTATTTTGGTTATACTTCCCAATCTTTCTTCACTGTGTGTTTTCCACACACTGTGTTGGACTTTCTTCCAGAACACATGGGCGCACACACACACAAGATGGATTTGAGTTCATAACATTGTCCTACCACTACCTTTTTGCATATTTATCAGGTTTTTTCTAATTTTTTTGGTCACAAATTTTGCTGTGTGTGATTTTGTCTGTTCATGATATTTTCCAACTGAGAAAATTATGATTTGTTTATAAGCAATACAATAACAAAAAGCAAGCATAATTTTTCCTTAGAGGGGAAAATTGGGGTCCCAGTGCCAAGATGATGAGCAAGGCTCTTTACTCTTGCTCTCAAAGGAAAACCATCTGCAGTTTAGGAGTTGAAAGTTGAAACCCTCATGTATATTTCAAGCCCTTTAGCTGAGATTATCTTGATACAGAGTCCACAAACAGTTGTCTTGAGGATCCAGATAGCCCGGGATAACTCACCTGATTCAGTTATTATTGTTAGTTGCTTGCTATGAGTTTATAAGGTTAAAAAATGGAGGCAGGGGGAGAGGAATAACTAATTGAGTACAAAGAACATAACCAAAGGAGAGATGGTGAAGACTTCTTAAACTCTGGTGCAAATATCCAGGGACTTTACACTCAACAGGGCAAAGAGTCAGTCTTTGTGATTGCTTAAATAAAATAACTTATAACCAGACTAGAGTGTCCAGGCATCCTGAGCTTTAAAGTTAGGTTTTGAGTATAGTCCATCAAGAGCTTCCCTTTTTCCATGACATTCCTTTTGTCTCCTTCCAGAATGCTGCAAATGTCCTTCTCTTCTGCAGTCATGGTCAAACTTCCAGAAATATGGAAATCTCATAAGGACAGTCACTGCCCATTCCAATTGCTCCTCCACAGCTTACATGTGCTGGGTCCTCATGATACTGTGTGTAAAGGTAGCAAGATAAATTTCAAGCGCCCAAGTTGATCCAACATATCTCACACAAGAATTCATGCCTTCAAACCTGCCAGAGCTGGTAGATGTACATTCTTTTAAGAAGAAGAAGAAGAAATCTGGAGCTGCTCTCACTCTCTTCTGACTTAATACTGTAACCACTGAAGTTGTATAAGGAATGGAACCATCTGTTTTGAAAGAAAGCACTAGCACTATTGAGTTTGTAGAGAACGTAAGTCTAAATCAAACATGCTCTCAGACAACCTTCTAGCATTTCAGGTCAAAGGGATGAACATATTCATCTTTTCTCTACTGCAACACNATAAACTGCAATATTTATGGTATGGGCAGGAGGACAATAAGGATCTTTCATTTATTTTTCTATTTCTTTTTCAACAATTAATTTGGTATGTATTTTTGACTCCTATTGAGTATAGAACTGATATTGCCATGAGACTATCTAGTATTACCACAAGATCTCAATCTTGTATGGTAATGGTCATCTCAGAGTTCATCATTTCTTATGTGAAATTTAGGGTTTTTTTTCTCCAAGAGCATCACTTTCTATTTACCTGCAATCGGTTTTTATGTGCCATTTTGTTAACCAGGCATTTATCTTTATAGTGTTCTCCTTAATTATTGTGTTCTCTCATAGTCATTGCTGTGAATAATTTTATATCATCAGCAAATATTCCCATCTCACTGCTCATCTTCCTTTCCCAGGTGGCTACGACTTTTTTGAACAGCACAGGTTCCAATACTGACCCCTTGCAAAACTTTACTGTGATCTCCTTCCTTGCCAGAAACCTATATTCCTATCACCTAGTCAATTTTTAAAACTATTTGACTAGTCAGTTTAAATGATGATTGACCAGTGTGGGGAAACTCCTGAAATCACTGTCTAAGTTCCTTGAAAGTTTTTTGTGAGGGATGTTTCTAGAAGCATAGGAGACGTCTGGCATGCTTTGTCAGCAAGAGCACTTTTACAGACATTTGTCGACACCTTCAAAACCTACAACAAGCAAATTTCCCCTTCACATTGACTCACTTCAGGTAGGTTATATTGATTAATGTAATTGCACAGACATGTCTACTAAACTTGTTCTACTAAATTTGTACTTCTTTTAATTGACTCTGATAATTTTCTTGGAGTTATTCAAGGACTTTTCAATGCTGCATATAATGCGTGCATGTCAATTTAATCTTACTTTACACACCAAAGACATTTGTGCACCTCTATCTCTGACTGCAGTAGATTGAGTAAAATAAGTAGATCAGTCTAATTTGATCTGATTTCTTTTATTTTATATCTGTAAAATCCTCTTTTGAAAACTAGTGACTAAAGTAGCATGAAGTAATTCACACTGTATTTTCTAACCATAATTACTATGTAGCCACATAACCATAATGGTAACAAATTTGAGTGTAAAGAATATTTTGGTCTATAAGATAGAAATGCTTTGAAAGACAAGCACAGAAAAGTTATGAGCATTCTCATTCAGAAAAAAAACCCGACCTCTGAAATCAAAGAATATCAGTATTTTGTACTTACTTGTTGCTCATCTCTAATCCACATCTAGTTCATACATATTCTGGCCAGCAACAACATATGCAGTCTGTCCCTTTATCGTGGCAGACATCAAACACAGCATTTTAAGTGTTTAGACTACAAGCAATTATTTTTAGTTAGCTCCCTAAAAGCTCCTAAATTTCACTGAACACCATTGATAAGCCTCCCATATGTCTAGTGATGTTGTTGCCATGGCTTCTGACATGTTTACATCGGGATATTACGACATCCAGAAATAACAGTTTGGGGGGTGATTTTCTGATAGTATATCTAATT
>VYZQ01014545.1:11958-22497 GCA_013400655.1 Mystacornis crossleyi | reverse complement strand
TTTTTCAGAAATTTCAAATTCCTTGGGTCAGGATTTTAGAAAGAACAATTTTCCTGTTCTCTGTTAGACTAGGCCGTAAGACTGCCAGATCTGACTTTTCTGTATTATAGTGTTACTTTCAATGAGCATTTGAAAAAGGGATTATCTTTTCCAGTTAGGAATTTCTAACGTGTGCAAAGTAGAAATCTTCCAATAAATTATAATGTGTAAGGAGGAGTAAAGATCTTTGGTATATGTGTTTCTCCTTATAAAATAAAAATGTAGAGTGGTACAGCTTAATACATTACTAAAGGTGTTGTGAACTTTCCTCTCACCCCAGTGTTTTATCCCTTTTTATAAGTTAATGTAGAGTAAACAACTACTAAAACTACTACAACTATGTAGCCTTAGCAAAGACATAGATTGCTTGGATTGTCCTTGTCTTATCCAGTTCTGCAGTGGAGCACACATTTATATTTGCAATAGAAATATGCAAAACCCCTTAAAGTTTCAATTAAAGACCTAAAATCTAAGAATTTTCAGTCAGCACTTGTAACAATAACTCTTCTTGTCTATACATGAGGGCATTTATATGTTCATTCCACAGAGCGTGGCAGAAGCTAGTCAGGAGGGAGGAAAGTGTTTGGCTTTCACAGGTGTAACTGTCACTGCAAAAAAAAATTTCTCTGCCTATTCTCCCTCTTCTCTTTCCTCCGTCTGGCAGTCAGCATGGACTTTCAGATTTACAGTGAGCAGCTGTTGTCATAGTTTTCTACTACAAAGGAGTGCTTTCTTTTACAGCTTTTAGCTGTTGAGATGGTATTATGCATATGTTCATATTTAATTATATAATGTAATTAGCAAGTCCTTATGGCTTTCCTTTGTACATGGTCATTGTATTTTTTACGTGATGGCAGAAATGAACAGTAGTTCTCATTGTTTCGTGATCTCATCAGCTCATACAAACTAATTTAGGTTTGGATGCTCACCCAAAATCCTTACAGGGGCTTCAGAAGATTGAATTAGTGATTTGCAGCTTGAGAATTAATCTGACATGATTTAATGCCAAATCACTTAGAAGGTACTAGATTGCTGCACAAAGTCTTTGTGAGGTGAAGAGCAGATTCCAGCTCCTGACCAAATTCAACTTCCTTCCTCAGAAAGGTTTTATCTAAGTAATACTATTACCACTCACACATATAATAAAAATTTACACTCACACATATATCAAGACTTCCTGTGGAAAAAGATGTTATCTGAGGTGAATAAAGGTAGGAATTTGAGGAGTATGACAGAGAATACAGTATAAACCTAACAGTAAAATGATTACTAACTTATGGAATTTGGTAGAAGATTATTGATAAATTATCAGAACTGTAAAGGTGAATCATAAGAAAAATTTTTTAAAAAGATTTTTCATTCAAATGGGATTAAAACTTCTAGCACAATATTTATTAAATAGTTTCAGTGTCTCATTTGGGTAATTATTTCAACAGATAACACGGACAAAATTTGTAGCTATTTATACCTTCAACTTCATTGGTCATATATGCATTTCCTCTAATGTACATATAAGTTAATTTAAAAATCTTTAAAATCTTTTAAGGCAAATGCTCTCTATGCAGGGAAAATATATTATTAAAAGGCATATAAATATACATATATGACATATTTCAACAGAAATAATGCTTTCAGTGGCAGTTGGATTTTGCTTCGGTGGGTCTGTTATATAGCAAAGCCAAACAAGTTCTGCATCTGGAGAACAAGTAATACTTTAAAAAAAANGAACAAGTAATACTTTAAAAAAAAAACTCCTGACATGATATGATCCATAAAACGTCCTAAACATATATACAAATGAGAAGGACAACTCAGTAATTAAAAAGTGATGACAAATGGAATAAATTTTCTTGGTCAGGAGAAGATTCACTGCATAATTCAGAGTGGTTAGAAACTCCTAGGTAAAGACAAGAGTCAAAATACGAAGGCATAGAGAGACAAATTGCCTACCACAATTCAGTGGCAATCCACATTACAGGTAATGCATAGTATCAAGGGAGCCAGGGCCAGTAAGACCACATAGGCAATTAGGTTAGCCTTGTTGTAATAGAAGTCATAGAAACTGCAAAATTAAATAGAGGCAATGTCCAGATGTTTACATTTAGGCGCCTAGAGACAACCAAGTCCTTGTTCCTTGGAAGTATTTATATATGTGCTAAACGTTACAACTTACAGCTTCATGAGCACAGAGTCATCGGGAGCTGAGTGATCTGCATTTCAGGAAACGTGAAGCCAGGCCACAGAGACAAACAGGACAAATGGAAAAGGAAAAAAAAAACCAAGGTAAATGCAAAACAAAAGATTGCATTTAAATATGCGCATATATACATATAAACACATATTATACATACATTAATGTACGTGTGTGTATATATGTACGTATGTGTCTATATATATGGCTGTATTTATGATGCCTGAGGAATGAAAAAGAAGAGATAAAAAAGTACAAGATTCTATGTCTGATTATGAGTGCCTTGATGTATTTATGATGCCTGAGGAATGAAAAAGAAGAGATAAAAAAGTACAAGATTCTATGTCTGATTATGAGTGCCTTGAAAAAATAACAGCAAAGCACAGTTGATTTGAAAAGTCTCCATATTTCACAGGCTAGGCCAACTATTATAAATATTTACAACAGAGTGTAAGAACTTTCTGGTTCCTTTTGTTTCCAATTACAGCTTTCATACAAGGTAGATCTTCCATACTTTTTTTTTTCCCCCTAATCTACATTTGGCTGTATTTAGACCTTATATACTACACAGTTTATGCAAAATCCTGGTAGGTAAGACAGGAAGAATCTTCCCAAAAGCCATGTCAGACAATAATTTTTACTCCTGCAATGCACACATGGTTGTGTAGCAAAGTGCTTAAGATGAAATAACACTTTGGAGCAGACAGAAATGGTTTCATTGATTTCAATAATACCATTCTTACACGTAGCAGATAAAAGTGTCTATCTTCATGCTTAACTTCTATTTTGCATAACTTTAACACAAACTAAAACAAAACAAAATGACTATGCTCAAGTCTAAAATAACACTTTTGTGGTAATGGTTGCTTTTGAAGTAACTTTATGTTTGTTCTAAATGACCAGATACTGTCAATTCCAAAATAGAACTTTGAACATTCAAAGTAAAGAATGAGCTTTTCTTTTCTATTGATGCCAGCAGATGTGCAAACCTCCAAATGATACATTAACATTGACTGTATTTCATCATGAGGCTGTGGGTCAGTGCAAGCTCAGGTTCATGCTAGAATGTCATAAAAACTTTGAAAATCAGGGCTAAAAAGGGGTTTGGGATGTCCTTTAAGCCATTCTGTTGTCCAAAGGCAAACTCAGCAATATCTATAACATATGAAATATATTCCTTAAGATTTGCAGTGTGAAAGACTGCATGAAAAAACCCTCAAAAACACACACACACAAAAAACAACCCCTCCCCCAAAACCAAACAAACAAAAAACCAAAACAAAACCCCAAACAAACAAACAAAAAAACCCCCCAAAAAACAACCCACCAAACAGACCAACAAACAAAAAAGAAATTGCTTGGTTTCTGGTTGAAAATAAGATTTAACAGAAAACTGTACCTAAAGTAAACCAAATTTTTTTTTAAAGGCACATTTTTCTTTAGAAAATTTAGACAGTTAAGAAAACAATGCTTATTCTTGGCTCTCTAAGTTTCACTGAATCATTGTGCTGACACTGGTTGCTACACTGTTTGGATGAAACCATGTATACTTTATCATCACTATCTCAGTCACCTATTGAAAAATTAATAATAGAATACAAAGACCCTTCCAAAAAGGGAGGAAGCAGAGTCTTCCTGTCTTCATGAGGCTATATTTTAACCAGATTTCCATCTCTGGATTCCCTTGAGGAATCCTGTTAACTATTTTTATTGGTAACAAAGAAAACTAAGTTTTCAAATATTTTATATATTTATATGCGTACCTTATCTTCTTTTAGGGCTCTGTTTTACGATTCTGTCCTCCATCTCTTATCGAGACCTAAAACTTAGAAGATTTGTTACAGCCCTTTTCTTTGTATGTTCTTGGATTGAAACTTTTTTTATAGTAAAGGTGTTCTGACTTCTTAGTCAAAAAACTATGCCGTATTCATCATTCAAGTAGGGAACTATGTAATGGTCCTTGACTATAGTTAATAGTCTGGAATGCACTGTTCCTCCTACTTTTGTTCTTTGTTATGCATTTTCTAAGTGCATGTCCTACAGAAAATGAAATCTCTCGGCTCCCACGTAGATATTAGGGGTATTTGAGAAGGCCTGAAAATGTGGTATTTGTTTCAAAATGGCATTCACCTTTCTACTTTATTTGTCTCTAATAGTTTTATCCAGAAACTATGATATTCAATTTTTTTTTTTGCCTTTCATCTGGCAGTTAAATGAAATTGCTGACACTTTCACCACACATTCGAAGTCAATAATAATAATTAGATAAGTGGCATGTATTCATATTCTTGGCATGGAAAAAACCCATAAATATGTTTCTCCATTATCTCAGAGACGCATAAAAGGGCAAAGAGCCCGACTACTTATGGGAAGGTCAAGTTCAAGACTAGATCTTTGTTGAGCATCCTGGCTTCATCCACTCTGCCAAGCAGCTGCAGTGCAGCTTGGCACACCCCCTACCTTGCCTCTCTTCACACCTGCACAGAGGCCGCTCATGTGGCACCTGTAAAGCATCAGGTAATAAGCACAGCCAGAGGTATCCACAGCTGCCAGCTGAAGTGCAGCAGTAACTGCTGCCTGCTCCTGCCCCTCTTCCTCCTCCTGGTCAAGAGTCCACGCCATTTGAAGTCTATCTGGCTTTCCTGAGCCTCCACCATTGCAGAGAATGAGCCACTGCTATGAAGACAGTAAACTTTCTGCAAGAACTGGTGTTTCAAACCCAGGCATCCAACCACGGGACAGCCTGACACCGTTCTAGCCAGGCTTCCCAGCGCAAAGACAAAGTTTGAATCCAGAGGAGCAGTACCACTTGGTGAACACTCCTGGTGTAACACCCCTAGTGAGAGTTTTCAGAGGCAGACGTGTTTGAAACTGTGGCTCACTACATCCAGCACCTGCAGGAAGCCTGTGGAGTCTACAAGCCACAGCTTGTACTGATCAGCTGGCCACCAGTGTGGGGTCAGTGTGACTGGAAGGAACATGCAGGTGGCTGAGGACTTCATCTGGTGGCAATTGATTCAGCAGCCAGAGTAATTTAGGTCAGAGGGGCCATGAAAGCCATGCTGCCTTCAAAGTTAGATCAGATTGCTTAGGGTTTTCCAGCTGAGTGTTGAAAATCTCCAGGTTTTACAGCCTGTCTGGGGCAAAATGTGCCAGGGGTTAAGGTGATGCGTGTTTTTTCCTGTAACGCTACTCATGCTGCATTTCCCGTATTTTATCTTGTGCTTCAACTCTGAACTTATCTGAAGAATCTGGCTTTTTTGCTGCATCCCCCTCCTCACATGGCTGAGTAAGTGCCAATCCTTCAACCTCACCTTGTCTGCCATGTGCTCCAGCGCTGTCTTCCTCTGCTGTACTGTCCACAGTTTGTAGACTTGTCTTGACTCCCATCAGTTAACTGTGATCTGAAGTCAAAGTTTGAAAATGCTAAAATACTTAAAAACAAAATCCCAAGTAAAGCAAAACACATTACAAAAAAATTTTAACTGTTTTAAAGTTTGACAGAGATGACTTTCATCCTAGTTTGAATCTGTCCCCTTGTTGACCTCAAATGTATAAGGTGGCACCTTTCTTCATGAAAGGCTTTGGACTCAGTTTGGAAATACATAGAAAAAAAATGTTAGGGCTGATATTTTGCACGATGCACTGTTCTCTATAGAACTGTCCTTTACGGAAATCAGTGCAATAACAGCCTAATGAGGCTTGTTCTAGAAAAATCTTATTTTGGAGGAGAGGATGCATTTCTGTGATTTCTTGATAGAAAACTTTATTATTTGAGTTTATTCTTCTGTTGCACTTCTTTATATTTTAAACTCTTTAATTACGTTATTTCTTGTACCAGTTGAATTTGGAAGTCTCTCAGTAAGACAATATGCCTCATGTTCAGTTTTTCACCAAGATGGAATTGTCTTCTGTAGGGAGATTGATGAAATCGGTGGAGATTCTCTTTATCAGTACTCCTCCGAATTTGATCATAGTGAGCATATGCTGCTGTCATGTAAGATCTCTGTAGTATATGGAGTTCCTCCATAAAAGAGTATCACCCATAAAAAACCTGCGTAAGCATTCTTCTGTTTTATTACTACATATATGTCATGGGTTGACACCTCTTCCTGCTTTTCAGGTTTTTCTTCCTTTTGGCTCTGTTTCCTGGAGGAAGTGGCTTGCAGCAACAGGTGCTGTAATTTCCTCCAGAACTGGACAGAACCAATCAATTAACTAATTTGAATATCGACAGCTCTATTGAGCCACTTAGAGAAGGGGTACGCCCTGTGAATTCAGATTAAAAGGAGATGAAGGGCGGGAATATCTCTCTTGCTCTTCCGGGGAAGACAGAGGTAACAGAGGGCCCGCTCAGCCCCCTTGGGGGGGGGCTGGGCCGGCCCGGCGGGCCCGGCTGGGCCCTGCCAACGCGAACCCAGGTGCGGCCTGGTGGGAGGNGCAGCTAAAGGTGAATCCTTGAACACGGTTGTGGGAAAAGCTGTGGATCAAGGTAAAGGGACCCTCACACGTCAACAGAAAACCACCCCAGATGGCGGTCGTGCTGTGACGTGGATGCCATGAGAAGATTGTTCTTGTGGAAAAGTTCTATAGCTGAGCAAAAGAGACTTCTCTCACTCAATGGACTGACATAAGATTGTTATAGAGGGGCAAACCAGCTGAATTGCTTTTAAGTTTGTGTCTTTATATTACAGGTGGATGGAGGAGGTGCCGGAGAAAAAGGGGGGTTAATTTGCTTTAATTCCTTTTTATTCCACTTTACTTTTAGTTGTAGTAATAAACTTCATTATATTCTTTAAGTTTGGTGCCTGCTTTGTATTCCTCCCTGTTCTTATCTCACAGAAAAGGGGAAAATGCGAATCAAACCACTACAATATATTTTCTAGAAAATGAAGGTTCTTCTTAAATACAAAATATAAACTTCCTTCTTCTCAATGTGACGAATCTAACAAAATCCTAGAGTATCAAAGAAAATTCTACCTTCTGGTAGGAAAAAAAAGGTCTGGCAAAAAAGCCTTTAGAGTAAGAGCATTCAAAATGTTGTTACTTTATGCATAGCAGAACACAGATGCAAGATGTGGTATTGACAGTGACTCATTTTACCGGAAAAACCTGGCAGACATAGTTGTAGCTTGGTTTTACGTTTACAGCCATCATGCTACAAAAACCCTTTCCTCCAGAAGCTTTTTTACTATAGGCCTAAATATGAAAGCTTATGGTAAAATACTCTGGACTTCTTAAAACTCAGCCCTGCAGAGACTCATGAACTCAGCTCATATGGTCTGTTTTCAGAAATAAAAGAACTCAGGGGCCTATATTTTATTCCTTTTCACTCAAGGCTTTAGCAGCTTTTGATTGAGTCCTCCATTTAGATATGTAAAGCCTTGCAAAGTACTTCTTCATTCAGTAAGAGGCCATGGACCATACTGAAATCCAGATTCAGTTCTGTTTTATAAATTCCATCCAAAACAAACATCTTGGCATTCTGGATAAGTGCCATGACTAGTATTTCAACGAGGTGTAATAAAACTGGAGTTACTTGAGACATTAATGAGTCAGAGCCAAGCACACCTACTCTTTAAGCTAACTACCCCTTTCTCCAGTACAGCCAAGTAGAAATAGCTTTGCTAACACTTACACAGCACAAAAGGTAACACTTACCCTGCACAAAATCCATAAAAGGATGGGGTGTGTGCCTCTGGAACCACTGGAACAGCTAACTCCCTAGTCTATTGAAGCTCTTTCCTCTCCAGAGGCAATAACACCAATCTAATTCAGACGTGTGTAGCTGTCTCTAAAGAACAAAGCTCTGGTATTCATTAACCAATATGCAGCTCTAGGAGTCACTCCCGAACAGAGTCTAAAAAACTGAAACAATTGATGCAGTTTCCATCTTACAGCTTTATTCAAATGCTTAGCAAGTCTGCTCAAATGACAAGTTACAATGATTTTTCAACCTGTTTACAGCTTCTAAGATGCCAGCCTTGAGGTTTTTTTCCGAGACAGGTAGCAAGAAACTTAAACTAATACCACTGATTTGAATATAGATCCCTTCAAATTTCTCTAGGGATAACAAGCTGTGACAGCTCAGCTTCTTCCATTAGTACTACTTCCTTTTGCAACCATTAAAATTAAAAAAAAAAAAAGGTAAGAAGTAGATTTTTATCCATGTGTTTTTTTTAATTTAAGCTTGAGGTTTGAGCCGGGAAACTTCATTCAGTGAATATAATCTGTAGGAGCAGACATGTCTGACAATTTTGAAAATACCGTGAAACAGTGAAAAAGTATCTTTATGTTTTTTTCTGGAAGGGGTGACCCATGATATTTTAAATGCTTCACTAAAAAAATAGGAATGCACTTCAAATGAACAATGCCAGTCCTATGTACAGTTCTGGTAATTTCAATCCCAGATACTTAGTAATTCAAGTTTTTCAGTAGTCAATAGTCCTTGTTTCATAAGAAGATTCTCAATATCTTGTTTATCACAGAAAACAAAAAAGTTGTTGGATTTTTTTCCAGCAGGTGAAGTTATTCGATGTTACACAAATTCTACTGGGAAAAAAACGAGAAAGGAAACATAAGAAAAGCAGACCCCCCCCCCTCTCCCTGGAATTAAAGTTTTATTTAGTACACAAAATTTCCTGTTCTTCACATTTCTTTGTTCCATCATTTGCTTTTGCATTTGGAATCCAGCCATACTGAAATTTCTACCTAAATTTTTGTTGGGTTTGCAGAAATACAAAATTACAGTTTATAAAATTTACTTAGCCCAAATCATAATATGACTACAAAGCTATTATCTGAGCAAATTTGTTGAGAAAAAAATCACCCTGAATGCAATCAAAACCCTATTCAAATCAAATTTTTCCTGAATATACAATGCTCTGTGGACTTGCTCAGGTTCCAACCCCCATGAAATGTAAGAACTGAACTTGGAAATGTTTTATACTGCCATTCTGATCATTCTTGTAGTTTCATTTGTCAGATTGAGAGCTATCTCTCATCTTCTCATTCAAATGAAGGCTCATTTAGAGGCACCTGAAGCCAAAAGAGGTTTTGCCATTGGAGCTCAGTTTTGAGCATGGCCTCTGTCTAAAGACCTTACTCATCTTACCAGCTTACTTACCTCTCCCCTCCCCTCATCCTCAGCTGCTCTCTTCTTCCTTACCACGTTAGGTAATGTGGAGGTACTTGAGAAAAAAAAAAAAGATTCTGTATACTTAGAGAATGAGACCATGCTAAATAATTACTACACTAATGTAAAACTTTACTTCTCTCACTCACTATGTAGACAAAATACATAAATATTTCTGAACATTTTTTTCTTTTTTTGCACCTGATCCATTTGTTAGAACATTTAGGGCAAAGCTGAGCTAATTATCACCAGAAGAATTATAGACTCAGCAAATTGCATAGCTTCTCCTTTGATAGCTTCAGAATAAATACTAACCTAGTAGCCTGAAGAGTACTGACAAGTGCCTAGCTTGGCAGGTCTGGTCCATGAAAGCCTTAATTATAGGAATAATCTGTAGTTATGTGGTGAAATAACTGGGGCTTAGCTGTTCCTAGAAGCCTCTGCCAGAAGAAATGAGTGATTCATTACCGCAGCCCCTCTCTCAGTTGTTGCTTCTGAAAAGTTATTGATTCTCCAGAAAGTCCAGAGGACACAGATCTTTCACTTTCATGGAACTGTATATAGTGCTTTACTCACAGTAAAATCAACACACACATGTGGGCTGGATTCCCTGGAGGGTGACCTGGCTATACTACCTCAGTCTCAAGGTTGTGTGTGAGCTCTGCTCTGACATTTGTATTCTGCTAATGAAATATGCAGGAGAATGTCTACTTTGTGTTTTTAGAGAGGTTAAATAGCTTACTAGATTATGGTTGAGACTTGCATGGTTTTGGGGCATGCCCCAAAGCAGGCAGGCAGTTGACTACAGAAGTTTACTGGTGTAAATATCATGAATTCAAATGTTGGTTGGCATGAAGAGCATCAAAAACTTGGCTAGACATGCTTGTGAGCTGCATTTGAATGCTTTTATTTAGAGAAAGAGAAAACCTTATAGGTCAAAGGAGTGGTATTATTCATGTTTTACTGAATTTGAAGCAGAACGGATTCCATGGATTGGAGAATTCCATGAATTAAGAAAATACTTAAGAGCATGTTAGTGACTGGAAACGAGTCCGAAAAGGCTTCTTAATTCCCTTATATTAATGAACTATACTACTTTCCTAACTTAGTTACAACCCTGCAATAGGAAAAGGAGAATATATGTGATATTTCCAGGTGGATCTAAGAATGATGC
>VYZQ01014544.1:0-21818 GCA_013400655.1 Mystacornis crossleyi | reverse complement strand
CAGTGCAAGGTAATTCCCATTTCTGTGTAACTGACACGAAAATTTGTGCACTGCCTACAAATGTTTTTCACAAATTACTAAATCCAAGGGAGTATGGAAGGGATTCTCTGGGAACAAAAGATTAAGCACAAGCACAGTTCAGTCACATGAAATCCTGTGCTGCAAAAGGCAGGAAAGAAATGCAGACCAGAAGATTCCCCAGCTGCAGAGATTTGGGAATTACATGACAGCTTTGCTTGGGGCTTACCAAAGAGACCCTCCTCATTCCTGTTGCTGACACTTTCCATCTCGCCATGGGAACTGCCTGTAGTCTTAACCTGCACACAGAGGCATAAGCAGAAAGTTGTGGTAAATCTTGGAAAGAAAAAAAATTACTTGGACAAAATTTTTTCAGGTCCAAATATAGAGCTGACTGAGGCACAGTTTTCTCTGCTTGCAGCAGAGAGAGGTTGCTATGCAAAATGTGTGAGAAGAGCATAAAGCCTCTGGTAGTATTAACATGCTCTTGTTATTTGGGGAAAAAAATAGAGTAGGAGGTGGAGAGAGAGAGACATGGGAGCTCAGTAAGGCCTGAATTTCTTATAATTACTCTGTGGACTTCAGTCCTGCCTTTCCAAGCTGTTCACTTTTGTGTAGTAGTGTTTAAAATCTTTGTGAGAGAGGAGTAAAGAGGCTGTCCTAGTAAGCTGGAGACTGGGTTTCAGGTTTTCTGTCTGTGTATCTGTATTTATTTGTGTGTTTCATTACACACCCCATTGGGGCTGGAGCTCTTATGTGAATGGTGTTTACTTCCTTCCTGGTCCAACTCACCTAAATGCTCTGTGTGCAGTGACACAGCGTGAACCAGAGGAATAATGAATAAAAGGGGAAATGGGACTTCTGCATATTAATAAGTTATTACATCTGTTTTTCTCCAACATGTCATTTCAATCACCAGGAATTTAAATTTGGAACTGGTCCCTCTCCCCCTTTTTGTAGTATTCCAATTTTATTTTAAAGATAATTTACCTTATCTTCACTGTCCATTGAATTCATGCTCTGAACAGAGCTACTCATTTTCAGTTGTTGCTTGTTGTCAGAATTAGGTGGCTCAGGATCATAATCATCTTCTTCAGAGTGAGAAAGGTCTTTAATCTTGACAGTTTGGTAATCCTCACTCTCTCTATGAACTGCAGTGCCGTCTTCAGTGGTTCCTTCCCCTTCAGGCTCAGTATTGGTGCTCTCCTGGTCATTACTCTGGATTCTCTCCTCTTCCTCATAGGCTGCTGCTTTCCACGTATTGCCGAGATACTCTTCACCATCAATGTCACCACTATCGTGACCATCATCATCATTACTGTCTTCCCTATCTTGTATTTTCACCGCTGTGTCATGATCACTCTGATAGTTCACTTGAATATTGTCTTTTCTCTCGTGACTTTGCTGTTTGCCACCCTGATCTTCATTATGGTTTTTCTGAGAGAGGGGCATTTCTTCTTTATAGGACTTCTTCTGGATGTTCTCCCTCTCTTCTTCCTCTAGGTCAAATTTCTCTCCGTGTCTCTTGGTTTTCCGGGTTGGTTGGTTGGAATCTCTCAGGAGTTCATCTGATTGCATGCTGTTCTCATGTTGCTGTCTTTTGTATCGGTCACCTTGACGTATCCGGTGGCCTTTGTGCTTTGTGCCTCTGTAATCAGTTTCTTCACCCCATTCCTCGTCCTCTTCTTCCATACTTTCTTCTTCATTGCTTTCACTGTTTTTTTCAGACAGGCCAACAGCATTTTTGTTATATTTCCACATGTTGCGCTCATGATGAAGGCTGAAATCACCCACTGGGTGTTCTGTGTGGCCTGGAAGGTGTCGGTTTGCTGTACTCCCATGTTTCTCATGCTTCCCGAGCTGGTCGTGCTCAGAGCTGGACTGTTCTCTGCCACTGCTCCCAGAGTCACTGTCCTGGTTATCAGAAGCCAAACCTGGTTTATTGTGCAGCGCAAGGAAATCGATGCTTTTGAGGCTGTTTTTCACTTGATGCTCGCTCCCAGTTCTTCCTTGTTTCCTAATGGTCTGGGGCTCATCCCTGTATTCAGCACCTGGTACTGATACCTCTGGTTTTAAGTTTCTGTGACTGGACAGCAAATCACTCTTGTCTACGTGCCCTGTGTTCTCTTCCTTTGAGACTTCAGGATGAATATATTCACTCTTAAAAAAAAAAAAAGTTAAAAATAACAAGTAGATTAATAAGTCTTATAATTTATTTGAAATTTATGCAGTGTTATTTTTGCCTTGTGTTGCAAAGCATGGCACTGGCTTTATTTGTTTTCTTTGTATGTGCTCCTCTTAAACCAGCCCAGAGCATGAAATTCACAGCTGATGTCCCTTCTCTTTCTCAGCAAATCTGTTAATCTGTGCCTTCTTTCATTACTGGAGTTTCTGGAGAGGTCTATGCAACTCTGTTTCAGAGACAGATGCATATGGGTGTCTTGTGAAATCTCAAAATGCTGGATTAGTGTTTTAGTCATAACTCCAGGCGCTTGTAGTCTGCACTAATTATCACTTAGAGAAAGGGTATGCGAAACTTAACTTCCTACACAGATAAGGGAAAAATAAGGAACCTGGACAAGAGGAGCAGGGGAAGAGAGGGCACCTTTCACAAGGTGTCGTGATAGTAATTGATTGATTCCATAATCCTGGATTGATTTCATAATCCATACATTCACCTACTTTGAGTCTGATACATCATTGCTTCCTGGCTGAACTCAGCAGGAACTATTGTGCGTGGTGACAATCACTGTGATGTTTGAGTGCCTTTTTTTTTCTTATTCTGTCACTCCAATAGCAAAACTAGTACCTCCAGTTGAAAAGGTTCATGCGCCTGAGAAGAAAGCGGGTACTAAAACAACTGTCAGGTCTTGCTGCAGCAATTACCCTTCTGCTGCTGTGTGTATTTCTGAACATCACCTATGGATGTTCAGTGTTGCTTATTGCTTACAGCAGCATAGCACCTGATGCTGATTTTTCTTAAAGCTTTTGTGGGGGTTTAATTTGGGAAGAATTGTCCTTCTCAGAACCCAAGTTTCTGGAATAGCTTTTCCTTTAGTTTGGGCATGACTGCTTGGAAACAAACACTCCACTCACAAATACTTATACAATTTTTTTAACAAAAACGGTAGGATTGGAAGTATTAATTTGGTTCTTGTAGATCAGCTGTATCCTATTTCCTTAATGTCAATGTGGTATCTTATTGTTTTACAGTTTTGTGTTTTGCCTGGTGTCCTTGCTGATGTGGGATAGTATTGGGAAATATATTCACTGTATCAGTTCCAACTCTAACTTTTTCAAGGGAGGATTGTATATTTGCCCAAATCTAACAGAAATTCACGGTGGAGCTTTTCCAAAGCTCTACAGATGCAGAAAATACAAGGCCAAACAGTCTTTAAGATTGTCTGTTGGGGTGCCTGTGTTTGAAGGAGCAGTTTGAGAAAGATTTGGCTCACGTCTTGACAGGAAGCCTTGTCCTGTACCTGTCCTGCAGAGACGTGCCTGGAGATGGCTTCCAGATGCTGCTTTCTGTTACACCTTTGTCCCCTGGATAAAATCAGCTCTTGGAACTCGGGTGTTCCTGAAGGAACCTGGGCAAATTTCAGTCACTTCCTGTGATTAGATACTGTGGGGGAGAACTGGCCTTGGACAGATGATGCACACACTTGGAACTGATGACTCATGGGCTATCGAAAGGTCTTGTTTTGATGCAAGTGTCTTCTGTGTGTTATTTCTGGTAGACAACTGTAGGCTACAAACAAATGTTCATACCATTTCTTCAGCTGGATAGTTCATTAGGAAAAGTTAATTTTTTGTTTTTCATGGTGCAGAGCACCATCTGGATTGATACAAAAGTATCTGGAAGGCTGCACAGAGTGGGATATAGTTTATAATTAAAAATAACAAAAAGGTTAGCATAACAGTTGGGATTTTGAATCTCTGAGTACAGAGCATGACCTGAGTTTAGTAGTTCTGAAACATCCAGTGGCTTGGAGCCAAGATCCATTGTGTCTGAGCCACAAAGGCTCACCAGAACAGTGCAATAAAAAGGAGTTTTAATTTGGGTCAGCCATGAATGCAAAACTGTGGGCTCTGTAATTAGCACACATATGTGGCATAGGGTGGGCTGGCGAAATCCTCTGTCTCATTGCCATCAGGGCATCTGCCTAGTCAGCCACAGAGTGCTCTGCCAGGACAAGCTGTGTCTGATGCTCTGCTCCGTGAATAATGAAACATATGGTGGCTAAAATTCTTACATGCTTGAGACTGCATATGATCCCTTGTTGTGATAAACTGAGGATTTTATCCTCCTGCTGTACTGGAGCTGTGGTAACCAAAATTTTGAATGTCATTGGCGCTTATTGCTTGTACAAATGTGGGTAATGATGATATGTGGGGATTCATTTAAGGTAATTTTTTCAGTGAGTGAAACTTCCATTTTGAGCTTTAGATCTTGTCCTGCTTGCAGCTGTTTAATATGCAAGGCATGAGATACTTGGCACTAATTCTTGGGGTGAGAGGGCCTCAAGTTTTTTAACATAAATCAATTTGCCAACCAGTATGTATGTGCTAATGTGTTTTTAGATTTGAGACAAATAATGTTATTTATTTAAAGAACAAGTACCTTTTCTGGAGTTTTCTGTCTGTGAGTTCTGAGCTTGTGGTTAACAGGATGGGTCTAAAAAAGACAAATATATGAATATCTGCATGTCCATAAAGAACATTGTACAGATCAGTGGGATAACATAGAATATTCTCAGTGAAATGAATTGGCATTTCAGAATGGCAATGGCAAAAACAATGGCAAATTAGGTGCCTGGTAATAATAGCATGATGAGGACTTACTGGAATAGCAAAAACTGGTCCTACAAGAAAAATGAAGAGAGCTACAGCCTTCATGCTTTCCAGATCTTGTAGAGGACAGTGGTTAATGGTACAGAGGTAGGGTTTAGAGGTTTCCTTTCTGCAAGAAACAGGAAAACAAAACAAGTTAGGATTTGGGTGTAAAGACCTAGAAATGACTGATGGAAGCAATGCAGTGGCTGCCGTAACTTCTTTAGTCTGGAGACCCACAAAATTGCCATGCGGTATCTTGTACTCAGGATGTTACACCAGCTTAACTCGAGGACGCTTTGGTCTCAGTTCTTTGACAGGGATTAAGCTGTAGGCTGTGTTCACAAACTCCGGTGGGTGTTACTGAAAGGCAGAGCTGTGACATAGGTTGAGTATTTAAATACTTACAAATACTTGTAAGTATTTATCTACTCCTCTGAGATACCACTTTCTGAAAAATGCCTCTTTTTTACTGAACTCTGAGGCAGTGCCTGCTTGTGGCATCTCTGTGCCTGACATGTCTCCTGCCTGCTCCCTCTGTGCCTGGTAGGAAGAATTAAGTGACGAAGTTCTGCTCAGCAGGTCTCCGAGCTCAGAAGTGCTGCCCAGGCTGCTTGAAGAATGAGTGCAGTCCTGCTTTGGGTGCAGTCCTGCTTTGGATGCAGTCCTGCTTCTGTGTTTTCCCAGAAACTGTCGCCCGAAGTGTACACTTTTGGAAGACCCCTCTGTTAAACATGGTTTAATGTCGTTATCTTTCAGTTAATGAAGATCAAAATACTCATTAGTGGGGCATATCTAGTATGCAATCATTTTTTTCTTGCAGTTAGCTCATTCGGTCTCCAAATTACCTCTTGACTATTTATCTATTATCTCTTTGGCATTCACAGTTAGTTGTCTAAGATATTTTTGGAGGGAAAGGCAGAATACAACAAAAGCCATTAATGAGCATATGCAAAATGCCTCACTGGGCTGGCTATGGGCAGTCACTTCAGATCAAGGCAAGTGTTGTTAGACTGAGGGTTATGCAGGCAACTTGTCAGAAATGCAGGGAAACAATCCAATTTCATGCAAAGCCCCAAAAACTGCATACTGTGCTTTTTGAAGGGCTGGCAAGTGACTGAGGAAAGAAGGATCTGAATGTCAGGTAGGCTTGATTTCTGTTTCTTTCTGTTCCTTTCTGTTCCTGGTGCGCAACACTGATCTGGGCGTGTCACTTAACTAAGATTCCTTTGTAAAAACTCTCATTTGTCATATTTGTTTTGGTGAACTAGTGTAAGAGTTATAATTGAAAAGTTCTGCCTATAGTACTTAAAATTGCAGTTTTCTAATTTGGCTTGTGTCTCTGTCTGTAAAAGTTGCCTCTCCTGCCTTTGTCGAAATAACGAAAAAGTAGTTGGAATAAATCTGAGTTAAGGTGGCAGGACAGAGCTTTTGTATTTTCTTTTCTTATTATTAGCAAGCCCACATCAGCCCGTAGGAAGCACAAGTCTTGAATAAGTATTGAATTATTAGGGAAGCCTGACCACACTGAATGGAGTGTCATATGAGGCATTGTGAGATTTTTTGTTTTTACACTGAAATCTAAGTGAGAAGACATTTCATTCTTGCTTTGATTTCCAAATATGTCCTACAGAAGAGAAATTTTAAAAGCAAGCTTTTGTAACATATAAGTTTAATAGAACTGTCAGAAAGGAACAATTACACAAGAAGCTATTTTTAAAAGCAGGGAGACATCACCTGGGAAAATAAAGTCATTATACTCTGCAGGAGAATCTGTAGGAAAACTTAGCCCAAAGGTGAATAGGAAAATTTCTTGAGTGTGGCGGGGGTTTTGACCAAGAAATGAGGAATTTAGCAATACTTCAGTGTGGGTTATTGAGCAAGTAGTGGTAACTCAGGTTACTGGGTTTGCATGGCAAGGTTTTGGTGGCAGGAGGCTACAGGGCTGCCATTCTAATAGTGTCAGAAGTCACTTGAAATACTCATCAATGACATGATTTTTTAGTAAAAACATAAGTGTGATACTCTTAAATTACAACTGGTACAGCACGTTTCTAGGTCTGTTTCAGAAGTCCTTGTGAGAGCATGAGTACATTATACGTGTAGAGGCTGGTTCATGTGCATACACATAAAAGGCAGAGTTTGAGGCAGATATCTGATCTGAGTAAAAGAAGAGATCACCATAAGAAAATAAATATTAAGGTATAAAACTATTTCACTCATTCTGTATCAGTAAATAGCAGCTAATTAAAATTGATCCCTCTGATGCTGCCAGTTTTACAGCTGCAAAAGTCATCGGGCATAAGTTGTTGATGGCTGAGTGCAAACAAATCAAAACCAAACCAAGAGTATTTCAGGACATCTTAAAACAATTGTTAAATAAACCATTCGCATTACCTTAATGTAATTGTTTAATCTCCTACATTTCCCTTCTACCATTTAAATCTATTTTCTACCTGTTTAGATCTGAGTTTTTAGAGTTTTGGGATTCTTTTTACCAGAGCTCTCTGTAATTTAAGATCAGATCAAGTAAAAATGAGCGGCTTTGGTTTAATTTGAGGCGGATCAAAATGAGACTTACTTATTAGGCAGAATTATTTATATATTAGTTGGTGGGTTTTGTCTTCTCCCAGAATCTGCATTTCTTTCAGGGGCTCCCTGTTTTGTACATGTTTTCAGTAGGTCTACCAACACGTTTTTGAAAGGTTCCTCTAAGACCAGCCAGAGTTTTTCTCTCTCTTCTCCAATATGAGAAAAGAAGGGTGAATCTGGTTTTTTTGGCCTTGTCTATCCGACTAAAATTTCTAAACTGATATTTCAAGAGATTGCTAAAGTGTTGGGAAATCAGGTCACACCATGGCTTTCAGCTGGACCACTGTATGCTTCCAAAGGAGGTGTGTACTTTTCTTGGCTCTTGTTGGCCATAATGCTTTACAGTTTTGCAGGATCACTGGGAAAATAATTATTCCAGTGGTAAGATAAGGGTTGTCTTCCTCAACACAGTAACCACACATTGTTTTTTCTTACAAAGGACATTTCTTTCTGTTCTAGACATAAACATCTGAAACGTGTTATCCTTAAAACAGATGATACAGTACGAAAGCTTCAGCTATTTTGCAGTAAGTGGAAAAAAATTGCAGCGGTTTAGATATAAAGCATTCTTAAGTTTTAATTAAGAATAAAGAAGAAACAGTACCATAGCAGTAGAAGAGGTGCTCCTTCTTGGCCTGCCACTGATGTACTGGAAATCCTTGAGCCTTGCAAGATGTTGCTGCTTTTCCTGAGATGTATTTTGGTGTCTGAAACAGACCCTCTCAGCAAATGCCTTGTGCTGCAAGCTTCAGGGAAGGAAGAGGGTACTCTTTGGGTCTTGGTGCAACAAGGAATCCTAGGCTTCCATGGGATGAGGTGGGGGCAATGGGCTAGTGGAATTCTGCTGGATTAATTGAATCAGAAAGACAATTTCGTGCTCACGGGCTGCGGGCCAGTGGAGCTCAGCGGCTGTGTGGGAAGGACATATTTAGTGTTGTGCAAGGAGGGGTGCCAAAGGGAGCGGGTGCAGGAGTTTCTGCTGCATCAGCTGCTCCCAGAAGAGCTGAACTAAGGGATCTGCTGGGGCAGCCACACTGTGGGCCCAGGGAAAAGTGGAGCACAGGGGTTGCCAGTCCCTGCTAAACTGCCCACTGTTGTTACAGGATGCTGCATATGGTGCGTGTAAGCATGCAAAACTAAATATGTAAATCCCAGTGCTGGTTGGAGACTCTTGCATAGCTCTGCGGAGTTTGCTATTTGGAAGCTGTTGCCATGGCTGTGCTGCCTGTTTGCCATAGCGACGGCAGCGAGCGGGCTGGTGAGGAGTGTGGAGACCTCTGTGAGCCTCTGCAGCAGAGGCTTTGTGGCTTTTGGTTCTGCAAACATTAATGAGTTTAGTCTTTATTTTTTTCTCATCTCATCATTCCATAAAATGCTTCACCTGAACTGGAATACTTTCTGGGAGGTTGTCCAGAAATAGTGGAGGGGATGCAGCAACGTAAGAGCAGAGGCAGTTCCACTGATAAAGTCAGCAGATCCAGCCTCACATTCCCCATTCTGCCAATATCCTCTCTTCCTAAGGAGGACACTTTGCATATTGTGTTGACATGACTGGAAGAGAAGTTGAAGCAAAATGAAATGAAGTGTCTGAATGGTAGGAACTGTAATGCAAATGCTGAAAATTCAGTCGCTTTAGATAATTTTTAGTATGGTTCCTTTTAAAGTTACAGTTTTACTGGCTTCTGCTCTGTTCACCCAGAAAGGTAATAGACATTAGATGTTGACTAGACAAGATGCAGTGAGAAGTGTACAAAAATTGACCGTGTTTTATGTGGCCAATTGTGAAGTTCATCATTAATTAAAAAAAAAAAAACAACCAGAAAAAAAGAGCCTGAAATCACAGCTGAGCCCTCGCTCTGTAGACCAAGCAGAAAAAAACCCCTTTGACAAAAGCCCATGAGAAATTCTTTAAATCCTTTCCTCTTTTATCTCTGCTTCTCTGCCTGGAAACTAATTCATGCCTATTGGAGTTGAAATTCTGCTGGTCTGTCAGCCAGTCAGTGTCTGAAAGGAGTGGGGATATTTCAGAACTCCCATTTGTTTTTTCTTTTGTTGTGCATGCTGAAAAGATGATTGGTTTTATCTGTTGAAAACTTTGTTGTGTGCTGTGTTGTACCATCAGATTAGCTTTACTGGGTTATCAAAGATAAGTGGCTTTCCTGTGATTTTTCAGTATTCCGGGTATGGATGGACGCTCAGCTGATAGAAGAAAACTGTTCAGGTGGCTCCCCAGAAATTAGGACAAGTACACCGATGTTAATTTTATGGTAGCTAAATATTAACTCTCTCTGTCATTGGATTTTTCTGATAATGGCTATTAACATTGCCTTGAAGTCCTTAATTCACAAAAAAAGCACGCCCAGACTGTGAAGAACTGCGCAGAAACCTGAAGTGGAAATTTGTAGGAGTTTGAAGGTTATTATTGGAAAACTGTATGTGATTTGTAGGCTTTTCCTTTTCCTGTGTTCAAACAGCTTTCTTGGGACTTACAGGGCAGTGGGGAGGAAATGTTTTGGTTTTGATGACATTGAGGGATTATACATTGTTTATCAGAGCTGTTACATATTTATGAAATATTTCATGAAACAAAATTTTCTAGCTTCACGTCTGATGACAAAATGCTTTGGTTGAGAAGATCTCTGGTTGTTTTCCTAGGTCACCAGGAGGCCTGAGCTTGACTTGGAGCCATCAGTCCTGGAGCTCCAGTCCTCAGCCAGTCCCACTGTGTCAGGCAGTGTGCTTTTTGGAAACCTTTCCAGTGGTGGGTTAGTAGTTCTGTCACCAGAAAGAGGTGCTGTGCCACGAGGTAAAGCATGGGGGGAAGAGGGGAGCCAAGTAGTTGCTGAGCTAAGTGAAAGGGAGGATATGCAACAAACAATAGGGAAAGATTAAATGCAGAAGAAAGAAGACAGATGAGTACAGGGAGGTGAAGAATTTTGTTTTATCTGTCTCACTGTGACAGCTGCTAAATAGACACTTTAAACAAAGGAAGAAGAGCAAAACCTCAGGGAATTTTGCATTACAGTTATTGATATGCCTGTCTTGTGTTGTGTTCTCTGGCAGCAAAGATCTGTGGGTCTGATTGACTGTGGGGGAGATGGAGTTAGGCTCAAAAGACATTTGTTTTTATTGTAGCTGTCTGCACCTCTGCATGCTCAGTCCAGCCAGAGGGTTCAGGTCTCTGCCCACAAGAGAGTGGTGTTGAGCCATCCACTTCCAGACCATGTACCAGGGTTCAGCTTACAGGTTTTTAAAATGTAAAGTAGATTTTGACCTTGGTGCTCATTCTGATTTACAAATGAAGTTTGACTGTTCCATCAAATGTGCTTTACCCCAAAATGAAAATGCGTAAGCAAGTTGGAACTCAAATGTTTTAGTGTAGATAAAAAACTGTGCACGTATACTGGGTATTATATCAATGATATAATACCTAGCTATGTATATATGTTTTTTCCCTTTTTATTAGAGAGGAAAAAAGAGCAAAAAGAACCACAAAACGTCAGGCAGATGTGAAACAGTTTGAGTCTGATTGCAGTCATTGCTGATGTGCTTGTGGCGTGGAGTGCCAGGTGGTGAAGGTCACAGTCTGCCAGGTGGTGTTGAGAGGGCTCTAAGCACATCCCTGGTTGCCTCTTAGCCATTAATTAACGGCTGATCAGGAAATTTAGGGAAGTCTCCGTGTAGCTTCCTTAACAAAAGGTGCATCTGAAGCCTTTGATGAGCCTGTGAAATGGCCTTCACTTAGACAACTGTATAAATTATTTAGATTCTCAAAAGATCACAGCCTGTAGCAGTTCCTGTTGGACATATTGGCAAGTACTGCTTGTCCTTTCCTACTGGAAATAATTGATAAGGTTCGTGTGGACCACGGCGGCATTTCATGGGGAGTTTAGTTTTCTTGAGGAAGGTAGAAAAACTGGTTGGAGACAGTGCTCTGGGGTAGGAGGGAGCTGGTGCCTCCGACCAGCTCTGTTCAGTTGTGCCACACTAAAGGAATACTGGGGTTGGGGGGCCTTCTGTGCCTAATTTTTGGGAAGGCAGGAGTATGTCAGTTGTGGCTCTTTAGGTATCTTATGATAGAGATTCTGATCAGGAAGTTTGCCCAAGTATTTTTGCATGCATTTCTTTCTAAATCAACTTATCTACCGAAAATAAATCACTGGTAATTATAGGAAATATGTTATATAAGTGTGCACATATACAAATATATGTTGCAACCTCTGGGCTAAGTAATATTAGTACATTACTCCTCTCTTCTTTCCTCAGAAGAAAGAAAACTTGACTGCCTTCTGGAGGCTCCTTGTGCTGAATTTGGACTGAAGTTTTTATACTCTGAAAAATGAAATTTTAGCACAGCTTTTTTGACTCTAAAGGCTGCCCTTCTCAATTAGATACTGGCAATGCCTGGTGTCTTTTCGAGACCAGCAAGCATCTCTGGAGCATAATAATAAATGTGTATGAGCTCCTGATGAGTATTTTCAAACTGAGTTAGCTCCCACGAGTTTTTTAGTGAAAAATCTCAACAAAGTGTGGCTTATCATTAAAAACATTTAAAAAATCACAGAGACACCAAGTTAAAAGTCTTCCTGTGTGTTCTTTTTGGCCTGTCACTTGGTCAGTTCTGCATCTAAAAACAGGTTCCCTTGAATACAGACTATGTGGTTGCACGGTTTATCTTTTGCTCTAACCCAGGAGGCCCCCACCATCAGTGTTTTATTCCATATAGCAGTAGTTCTGTGTTCTTGCACATTACAATTCCTTTACTTTATTACACAGAGTTTTCCAACCCTTCAGCAATCTCAATTCATCAAAACTCTATTGTGGCTTTTAATTTCTTTTTCTATCTGCATTAAATGCTGTACTGGATGTAAATCTGTCTGTGGTTTTCATGATGCCTGGGAAGACAAGAAGTGCCAGGCAGGACTCCTGCTGCCTGGATGTATGGAATGAGCTGCACTTATGGTGTGCGGGAAGTGACTCCAAATGGGGCCAAGGCTCTGGCACGGCTGCCCCTGTGCTGCTGCTATATCAGGCTTTGCCTCTGATGCAGTCAGGGTGTCAGAGACTCTCATCCTGTCTCCCGAGAGCTGCTGCTCTGCGCTGTGTCATGCTTGACCACAGTGCCTGCATAGGTTGAAATTAAATGTTTAAAAAGGAGGGAGAGAAATAAACATCTTGCCCAGCCGGGGAACATTTGAGTCCCGTTGGGGAGGAGCTATTTTAAAGCTCAGACTGAGGGATGGCTATTTTTGCCCTTCAGCCAGACAGACTCAGCTAATGGTCTATATTGTTCAAACCATTTTCTTGACCAAATTCTTAAAAAGAGGAAGGAAAAAGGAGCAGGAAGAGTCCTCAAGCCAGCAAGAGGTAGACACGGCTCAAACATCAAAAGATCTTATCTATACCCTTCTGTTCTGCAGAGATATGCTTTATTTTTATTATTCAGATGTGCACTTGCTTTCATAATGAGGCAAAGAGATGAAGTTCAGCGTGAAGATTTTAAGAGCAATTCTGCTGAAAACACTCATGTTCAAGTTGCACAATCTCCACTTGTGTCTCAAGAGCAGGTGGTTATTTCACTTAATCATTTCAGACACACAGTGCGGCCGGAGGCTTTCACGGAAGTGTAACACAGCACAGACTGCTCACTGGGGCTTGTCTTCCTCATTTCTGATGTCCTTGCCTTGAAACTGCCTGTGTAGATGGATTTAAATCCTAGGGCAGGGGGGAAAACAATTTTTATGTTATGGAGGGGTGCCAGTTCATTGGATTTCCAACCTAAATGTCATGTGAAGCGGCTCTGCAGATGTTTGGGAGCACCGTGAAGTGGGGACAAAAGCCATGTCCGCTTGTGATGGGGAATCTGATGTAAAAAGTGTGTCGAGACACACAAAGGAGTTTGTCAAGGCTGTTTATTTAGTAAGTACTGTGATCTTTGTTGATATCAGAAGGGCAATGAAGCTGGTGAAGGGTCTGGAGCACGAGTTTGATGAGGAATGGCTGAGGGAGTTGTTGGGGGTGTTTAGCCTGGAGAAGAGGGGGCTCAAGGGGAACCTTATCACTCTCCACAACTGCCTGAAAGGAGGCTGTAGCCTTGTGGGGGTCGGTCTCTTCTCCCAGGCAACCAGCGGCAGGACAAGAGGACACAGCCTCAAGCTGTGCCAGGGGAGGTTTAGGTTGTAAATTAGGAAGAATTTCTTCACAAGAAAGGGTAGTTGGACACTAGAATGGGCTGCTCAGGAAGATGGTGGGCTCACCATCCCCAGAGGTGTTTATAGAAAGACTGGACATGGCACTCAGTGCCATGGTCTGGTTGACACGGTGGTGCTTGGTCATGAGCTGGACTTGATGGTCGCTGAGGTCTTTTCCAACCTAAATGATTCTGTGATTCTGTGACGAGCAGCGAAGCCTTTGTCTATAAGGAGACATTAAAAATTGTGCAACATTGCAATTAATCTGTTCCTTGCTGTTTCAGGAACAGCATGGTCTTAGCATGGAGGGTCACCGTCTCCTGTCACGGTCCTGGTTCTGCTGATATTCCATATAGTGTGTAAGTGACTTGTTTTGGCTCTAATGCTGGCTCCATCTTGCTCAGGAAGCAGGAAGACCCAAGTGTGGATTTGTACAGCTAAACCAGCCCATCCTGCTCCTGGGCCTCTCTTACCCTGCCTCCAAGTCAGTGTTTCAGGGAGCTTCCCTCACCGCTGGGGGCTTGGGTACAACAGCTCTCAGGGCATTTTGGCTTGGCTGAGAGCAACTAGGCATTTCCCTGAAGCGGGCAGCTGCTCTTAGGATTTGCAGGGCACAGGAGAGTTTTGGTACCTCCCCCATGGCACTGGGTCCCCAGCTTCTGCCCTGGGTGACAGCTCCCCTCTTCCCTCAGGTTTTTCCACTTGCTGCGTGCATCCTCAGCTTTGTGCAACTGCCTGTTCCTCAAATAGAAATAAATACCGAGGAGGGTGTGTTATTGGTGCCAGCATGAAGGTCAGGCTCCTATCAATCCTGCCATCTGCGTGTGTGATGTCTCGCAGCCTCTCGCGAGACAAAGACGGGGCTGTGGGTTGGTGGGTGGGTGGGTGTAAAGTCTGCAGTGTCTGTTGTTCAGCCAGCCAGGGGTTTAAAAATACCACTTGTGAATGACCTGATGGGAGCAGTTTTAGAAGACGATCCACGCCCAGCACGTTTCAGTTTTCTGATGGGAAAGGTATTTGAAGAGATGTTTATTTCAAAACAAAATGTACTAAACAAGAAGAGAATAGGACACTGAGGGGAGATAAATATCGGTGGTAGGGTGGCTGGTGGCTTTCACTGCAGTCCCAATGCCTGTTTGGGGTCGCTCAGGGCACTGGATTTGTACTGGGGAGAGGGGAGCAAAGGGGCAATGAGATGGGTGAGCTGGGAGGGCAATAAGCAGGCTGCTCCCCTGTTTTCCAGGGGTAGCAGGGACCTTCTGTCAGGAAGGGGGGAATGAGGAGAGAGAAACACTCTTGCCATAAGATATCTGTCATCTCTTGCTCCGCAGCACCAGAAACTCAGAAGGCATTTATGTGGGCTCATCTCCCCTTTAGGCAAAGATTTGGGTTTAGAGAAGGCTAGATGTAGTAGAGCTGGTTTAAAATTTGTGTCTCATCCTCAGTGAACTCCTTGGATTTTTATAGAGATCCACCTCATGTCTTTTGTGGGGGTGCTAAATTACTTTTTGAGTGAAGGCTTCCTGGATGATTCCAGATGGCCATGTCTTGTTATACTCTGGGTATTCAAGATGTGCCTCATGTAGTAAAACTTCAATTTCTATTTAATTTTCTTGTTCTTTTATTTAAAGAACTTAGTTTATTTCTTTGTCATTGCAGAAACTCTTGGTAAGTTACGCAGTACAGTTATAAAAGTGTTCCCATTGTCTTTTGCCTAAATTAAGTGATAGTAAAGGAGTAGAGCATTCTTTTGATAGGCCTTTTTTTTATATGCCTGTTTTGGTATTTTTCATTAAAAGGGGTTTTGAGATCACTTTTTGATCAAAGACTGGTTTTCATTTCCAAGCACCCTTCTCCAGTGCTGTAGCAACAACTTCCCGTCTGTATGAGTTATGCTAATTTCAGTGCTGAAAAATCCAAAAATAGCTGAGGAGAGAGGAATCAAATTATAGTTTTGCCATGAGATGAGGTAGTGGGAAGGAGAAGGATGCTGTACCTTCTGCCTGTGTGGGCACGGGTGCCTGTCTCCCTGTGCTCAGTGGGAAGCAGGACACAAACTGGGAGCAAGCAAAGCACTTGTGTGGAAGTACCTCCTTACAGAGTTCTGTGTTGCCTGCTTTTCCCCAGAAATTCATCTCCTGAGGTCCACAGCCGTTAAAGAACAGCCTGTCAGCAGCACCACACATTGTGTAGAGCAAGATCTCCATGGCCACCACTTCAGGATCTAATCTATACAGAAAAGGAAAGAAAGGATAATAATTTGGAATATTTCTACACAAAAAAATTCTCAATACTACTATATATTTTCTAGTTTCTTTTTTACCCACTAAAGCCAGAAGTTTCAGCCCAAGTGTTGGTGAGCTGTGCATCACTCAGGGGTCTTCAGTGCCCAGCCCATGCCCATCTCTTGCTCCCACACATCGGCCCCTCCGTGCTGCATCCCACACCTCCATCATGGCAGCATTTCCTGGTGCTGCACCGCTGTGTTGGGATCACGGCCATTAGCCCCTTACTGGCTGCAGGGCTGTCCTGGTACAGCACAGCAAGGGCCGGGTTTGTTAATGGGAAATGGCTTTTCTGGAAACGATCACAAAACTGAGTGGGGTTTGATGATGCCTGTTTGAGTGCAGTGTTTGCATTAATGCTCAGCCAGCTCACACTGGCTTTATTTTGGGTTTTGGTTTCATCGAAAGGAAAAAAAAAAATTAGGAAGTGAATCAAACCAAAACCTCCCTTTATTCCGTTTAATTTTTGGTTGGAGGGAATGGAAAGATTTGAGCTTACCTGCGGGAGCACATTAGTCATATGAAGAGATGACGTCTGTGGGCATGGGAGAGATTTGAATGTGGGCTGGGTAGTGAAGTGCTTAAGCCCACAGTGATGAGAGGATTATGGGTGAGACAGATCAGCTTTTGTGATTCTGGCCTGATTTCTTCAGTAAGGAGTGCCAAGACCCTGCTGAAGGTAAAGGATGCCCTGGCACATAAGCTGGGGTGACGCTTCCAGGGGTCCTCCACGTGCTTGGGCTGATGAAGGAAGTCCTTTCATGGCTTTGCATTCCCATTTGGGCTGCTTCTGGAGAGGAGCCTGGCGGAAGACAGAGGTGGTGATGCCACTTCCTCAAAGAAAGCCACAGTGTGTACCACGTAATTACATCTGGGAAGAGCAGGGTTGCTCCCACAACACAGTTACATCCATGACTGGAGCAGGCAGTGCCGGGGTTTGCAGACGTGTCAGGAGTCACAAATATTAGAAACCCTCAGAAAAGTTTTGGTCAATAACTGGAGCTCTGAAGTTACTAAAAAAAGTCAGAGGGGAGCTTTGCGTTCCTGCTCCCGCTGTGGGACCATGAAGGTAGGGAACAGGCAGCACCTGTTCTCAACCCTGCTTCCCCAGACAGCACCTTGCTCTCATCTGTTTGCATCAGTCTGCCCTGCTTGCCTATCAAACATATTTTCACATCTTTTTGTTTGAGACTGGTTATGCAAAATCGAGTTCTGTGCACAGGGGTCAATGCTTATTCAGTATTTATTTCTTATGAGCATTTTTTAAAGATTCCTGCCTCTTCTCTCCTGTGCAATATTCTTGTATGCATTCAGCATTCAGAAAAAAAGCACCGCGAAACAAGAGGGGTTTCCAGCAGGAACAGTGAAGAGGAACTCGACTGAGTCAAAAGGTAGTGACTGGCATGTGCAATCCCACGTACGCAACTCCTTTGAGGTGTACCACTGAATTCTGCTGGGAGTTTAACAGAGTGTGAATACACTTGTCCAGCAGAATTAGTCTGTTGTGTAAGACTCCATCAGCCATTTACAGCTGCTCACTTAAGGTGATTTGTACAATATTACAAAGAACAGCTGGGGCGAGAAGGAAAAGCTTTATTCATCAATAGGTCAAACAAGGGAGAGTGTTAAAGTCATCGCAGTGTTGACAGTGAACATTTGATCCAGCCTTATAACTGGTATCTGAATTAGGTGAACTCATTAGTGGGGGAATAAATTGAAGATCTTATATATGGAGGTCTTAAAAGTAGTCACCTTTAATTCCTGCTGCAATCCCTGTGAAAGTGGTGCAGAAATGCAGACTCCTGCCTCAGGATCAGAGGTGGCTGCTGTCAGGTGCTGTGGTGATGTTTCTGAACTGTATTGTAGGGTGCTGGCAGTCAGCTGTGCACAGCTTCCCTAGGAAGTGCACACCAGCACTTTGGCTGCTGGCTGAGCACTCTTATGGGTTTGTCACCAATAATCCCATGTATTGTTTTCAGGAAAATAACTTCCAGTAAGCAATTCCAGATTTTTCTTTGCTGCTCTGATAGTCAGAACACTGCTATAATGCTTAAGCTTGGTCTACCCCTCCCCTCAGTATTTAACCACCCTTTTAGGAACTACGGAAAACCAAGAAACATCTCCTTGGATTTAATACTTGTTTTTTGCTCAAAAGCAGTTTATCATAAGCATGTAGCTTCCTTTATAAAGTAGAGTAGCTGCTATGGGATCTTTATTTCTGTTAAATAGACCCTTGTGAAATACGGACTATTGTGAAAGATGTGGGTACAGCACTGATGTAATAATAGTTAATAGAAAGTTAGATCGTGAACCAAATGAAAGTCGCTGAATGTGTGATGTGGTGTGCTTTTATTTTCTGTGGCTGTATTGGGTTGGAACTTCTCTGGTTCTGTGAGTTGTTTGGCACTGCTTGGGTTTTGGTAGTGGGGGGTTTGGGGTTCTTTTTTTTATTTGGGGTTGGTGTTCTGGTGGGTTTTTTTGTTTTGTTTGTTTGTTTGTTTTTTGGTCCCTGTTATGTTTTTTTTTTTTAAGTTATTAGGATGCTGAGAATTCAAATGTCCTCTGGAGGTATGAGCCAAATTTCTGCTGGTCTCTTGCTCAGACCTGCGCTGATGGTGTCTGTCCAATTTTTCCAGGCTCCCAGGGGACTGCGGTAATGCTTCCTGTCCAGCTACACTGAACAGCAATAAATTTAGCCCGAGTGAGCCATAATGACAGTACAGGAATCAGAGGAGTGCTGACCGCTCTCCAGGAGGGTCTGGCAGTCCATCTTCATCCCTCGAGCTGCCAGCCCTGCCCTGACCTCTCTGCCCACTCTGGGCAGCCTGTGCTTCCGCATTACCCATTCGCACTCGTGCGGCGCCTGTTTCACACAATCATTTCCATCAGTCATTTCCTTCTGACTTTTTTTTCTCTCCAACAAAAAATTAGGGTGCTGTGACTCAGGACACAGACACACCTGACCCACACACGCAGCACAGCTGCCCCTATGTCACCCTGAGCAGCTCACTGATGTGAGGGCAAGGCTGGCCCCTGATCACTGCTGTATTTTCCTTCTTGAGAGCACTGATGCTGTGTGGCTTTCCAGATCTCTGTAATTCCACCTGGAGCAGGAGTGAGCACAGGGTGAAAGCTGCAGAGAGCTTTTGACGTTGAGGCTGTGTTATTGTTCCACTTCCACCTTGTGACTGACAAATACTTACTGCTCCCACCTCCCAAGGGGCCGAATTATGAGCAGGAAGTGATTGCAAAAGATATTGTACTCTGAATGAGATGTTAGGAGCTGTAATTACCTACTGGTGTCTCTATGATTACTGCTGTCAGTGCTGAGCTATTGACAGCCCAGTGGCACTGGAGCTACCTGGCAGCTGTGCCAGCGTTGTCAAAACCGGTCCCTGGTGAGAGGCAGGGCTGAGCATCTGTCCCTGCCCCTACGTTGACTGAGGGCAGCAAGATGCAGCAATGTCTGTGTGCAGGAAGATGTGTTGGATCTGACAGAGACCAGGCAGAAATGAGACATCCTTATCCGCATCTGATGAAGTAACAGCCTCAAATTAGTGAATTCAGCCAAGGTGACTGAAGAATGTGGATTTATAGAACCTGACAATCCAGTCACACACATCTGGCAGGAATGGCACAAGTACCTGTCCAGCCAGGAGCTCCAGCTTCAGTGGGCATGATGTGGATAGCATGCGTTTTGCTTTGGCAAAAGTGGCACAGAGCAGGTACAACACCTGTGAGCCTTTGTCCAACAGACCATCGGGGTGAGGTGCTGGTTTTGCTGGAGCCCATTGCTCAGAGTAGGAAGGTAGAAAAATGCTAGAAATAGAAGTGAGGGGAGTGTGGGGCTGGCATAGGAGGTGGAGAGTGAGGGATTTTGGGAGCTTGCCTTGCATAAATTTTGGGAAAGGACATGGTGCATCTTGTTGGTAGGATATGGTCAGCAGGTCCCTTTGACAGCGTCACAGAGACTTCAAAGAGTCTGTGATGCCTGAAATAGGTACCTGAAATAGGGCAAATGACTGGTGACTTAAAAGTGCCTGTTTTCTCTGGCTGCGAAGGAGACTCCATGGTGGACACGGAAGGGCATGTTAATGATCCTAATGGCTGTCAGGAGGCCAGGGGAGAGGGCTGTTGGTCTTGTGCAGAGGTCTAGCATTAGCAGGTGCCCTGCATGTGTCTGTAATTCAGGGCCCCACGACTCAGGCTCCTATGAGATGTTTTTTTTCTAGCAAGGAGAAGTAGCAAATTTTAGAGGCTTAGCAGAAACCAAACCTGTGCACACCTCTGTGCTGTGACAAACACGCTGGTAATTCCTTCTCACAGCATTTGTAGCTTTGAGGCTTGCTCCCAGAAGGAGCTGGAATATCAGAGCTGCTTTTCGAACATCTAAAATGTTATCATTAGCTACTGGGTTCTGTGTAATGTTAATGCTGTGAAACAGACAATATTTACTCAGGTAGCAAAATGAAACTGCGTTATAACACCTATCACCAGAAAACATGTGGCAAAGGCGTTTGGATATGGATTTGACCATAAGGTCAAATAAGGAGCTGGTGTTGATTGGTTGAGTGCTGAGGACATGTGCCTTGGGTCCTGCCCTCATCCTTGTCTCCCCTGCTCCAGCTCATTCATTGATCCTTTTCCTTTTGATGCTGCTGTCAGAACCCACAGGTCTGTTCAGGAGAGAAGTGCACCAGCAACATTAATACTATTAAAATACCCTAGACTGGGGAAAAAAAAGACACAACAGTGGTTTTTTGAAAATTATCACTTTCTTGAGTTTTTGATGCTGAGCTGTCTTGTAAGTGGAGGAGAGCAGCTGTTACATTTCTCCTTCACCAGCTGGCTCTGTGCAGTGCCAGCGTTTTTCTTGGCTTTGGTGTCTCTTATCCCTCCTGCTGTCTGCACTCATTTCTTTTCTCTGTTCTCATGAACACCATGCAGTCCAGACTGTCAAACAGAGACGTGATATTCTTGTATCTTCTTACCAGCCCTGCCAGTCTTCTCATTTCTGACTTGGCCACCTCCTCCCTGGTAATCTGAGGGTGCCAGGTTTCTCCCGTCTTCGTTCCAGGGACTGAGCATCTTGGTAGGGTAGGACTTGGGGAAATGCCCAGTGGCATTTAAAACACCCATCAGACAGCTGCTGCTCCCACCCTCAGTCCATTTCTCATCTCTGATGTAACAACAATAATCCTTAATAATTTTTTTTTCTTTATAAGGTTAATTGTAAGGCTACAAGTTGTGGGCTGTGGTTTCCTTTCCTTGCAAAATACAGGCAGATCTGCTTGGGCAGTCTGGCTAATGCTGTAGGATGATCTCTGGAAGGGATTTGGGGGACAGACCTTGTTGGCCTTTGACCCAGGGCTATTGGAGATTACAGGGACGAGGGTCAGGTTGGGGTGCTGGCAGTGAGCACTGTTGGGTGTGCTGGTGCTGTGGGTGTTTCAGGGACACTGGAAAGGAAGGAAGTGACCTTGGGGTGGTGGCTGGTGGGGCAGTGGGTGACCTGTGTTATAAAAGAGCTGGGCATGCAGCGTTTGGTGTTTATCTCCTTCTTGCACCACAGCACCTGGACATGAGGCAGCACCAGATCTTTGGGGGCTGGGTTAAATGCAGGTTTGACATTACAAAAAAAAATACAACAAAACATGGTAATTGTTGGAGGTGCCTAAAAAAGGTTGGCAGCATGAACTCATATCTGGCTGGGGACAGGGGTATAATTTTGTCACAGTCAAAAGGCAAATGCATCCCACATTATCTGCGGCAGGGGTCAGGTAGAAAAGAAGAGGGAAAACATCTGCTGAAGGTATGGGCATGAGAGCAAGTGGCCTGATGGTGACCATCTCTAGGCCAAGGGGCTGTGGGGAAAGCAGTGGGGCTGGGGTGGCACTGG